>JBBPUM010001210.1:0-10126 GCA_038094695.1 Chiua aff. virens | reverse complement strand
TGAGGTCCTCCCATACACGGTCAGCAATACCCTTTCTCAGACGGATGATCCATTTTCCGCCAACACGGTTAAGAGGATCTTCCCAGACAGGACGGCGGACGCCGGCATGAAATAGCAAGTAGTCGGTTGTCGGTACGAGAGCAGACGGTGGCGAAAGATGGGTGTGCAAGGACCAAAAGGATTCGACCTGGCGTCAAGGATTGAGCAAGGCTCGGGAGATGGGTGACAAACGGAAACTGACAGACGAAAAGGAGGCCACTTTTTTGATCCCTTCCTCGTAGTTCGTGATTTTGTTACCCGGCGCACGTTGCTGGCGGAACCAGAAAACCCAACTGGAGATGCAGAAGCCGGTAAGCGAGAGTACACGAGATGAACATAAGCACGAACATACGTGTTCCGTAGTGGAGATACTATACCCGACGAGGGAGACGAACCAGCAGTTTTGGTGAGCGTAGGCTCTGGATCACGGTTCGCCAACGAGGTAGAGAAGTGGCGACTGGCAGGTAGGCGAGGTCTCTCGGCTGTGGTAGACGACGTGTTCTGTGCAGGTGGTGGATTTGGCTGCGAGGCGAAGCGAGACTGTGACTGGGAGTGATTCGAGAAATAACCGGCCATAACTGAATCAATAAAAAAGATGAAACAAAGAAGGATGGACTATGATAGATGGACGACTGCAGAACACATTTATGTAATGATTACTAGTATTTACAGGTCCGGGTTCAGATCCAAGTCAAGGTCAAACACCGTCTGTGTCTGTGTCCGTACTTCGTGTCTGTACGGGTTCACTCCAGGGCGCTCGCGTGTCGCTTGTGTTGGTTTCGGTGACGGCGACCGGGCTGCAAGACAATATATCATTGGTCTATCAGTGGTCCACAAAAATGCTCACGTTTCACTGGCACGCTATGGCTCTCTCCGAGTCCTCCGAGAGGCTTTTCGACATTCAGTCTACCTCTTCTCATCTTTTCTTCATTGGGGAATGGCGGGAAGAACAGGGGTACGGGTGCACCATGCAACGCGTTCAGCGGTGCGTTCGGGTCGGGCATGTTGGGAGGCGCAGACGTGAATGCACTGAGCGAGTGCGCGTACGCGAGCAGCTCCGGGTACGGAATGGACGCTGTGGATGTGTGAATGTCCAGACGAGCGCGACAAGGACACCATGAGGCTTGCCTTCCTTTGCTTGTCGTATTCCTTCCATTCTCTCGTCGCCCTCCTTGACGACAGCTTCTAGTTCTCTTTTCCCTTGCTCGATACGCTCGACGATCCGACGCCATCTTGTGTCGAGTGCACCAATCTCTGCAATGAGCTCTTCGATCCGTTTCTGTCGTCTCTGGTGCGAGGCCGTTTCTGCCAGTGCCTGAGCGAGGGATGCTTCAGCATTGCAGAATGCAGAGACAGGTGGTGGAGCGACGCTTGGTTTGGCATGCAGGTGTTGGGAAGATAGCGACTGAAAGAGGGTGTTCGACAACGCGCTGACGGTGGTGAGCGGTGCTGTCAGTGTGTCTGTCATGGACATACTCTGGGCCTGCGACGAGGCCATCTTGATAGATGAAGGTCACCTATAAGTATATCGAAGCTCAGATCTCAGAGTCAACTAGCACGTCACTACGCATCGTGACATTAGACAACAACAAGGTATATGGATATATGTGCCATCTTCCAACTGGCTAGTCTACAAATCGAAAGGGATAGATGCACTGGTATACCTGCGAGGGCACGAGTAACTGTGTGGAATAAATGTCCAGCGTTAGATATCCTCATCGCGCCATTATAGCTCGTGTCTTCATCCCTGCCTCGGCGATGGCCATCTCAAAGGCCCTCATGTGTTCGTCTACCACCATCCGTCCGTCTCTCCGTCCTACGCTCTCCGCCTCCCACTTCTCAATCTTCAGCCGACTCCTCTCCGCGCCCTCGGTTTCAATCTTCCATTTAGCAAGCTGGTTCTTCACAGAACGAATCTTACGTCCTGCATCGGCAGTTGCCGCGCTATTCACCTGAGACTGCTCAGATATGATCGTAAGGGACGCGAGGAACGATGCGGTGTGAGAACGCATATGGGTCATGGATGGGAGGGCGACATTTAGTGTGGATATAGACGACTGCGATTGCTGGGCTGTACTGTTCAACGTTTTCGACGAGGACAGTGATGCAGAAGGCGGGGTCGCAGACGTGAAAAAGGGTTTTTGTGGTGAAGAGGGTAATGACGGCGCGTACGACGAATCCCCTTCCGCGACCTCTTCCTCTTCCACGACGGACTCGAGCTTGAACGACTCGGGGGGCGGTCGATCCGGCTCGCTATTCGACACGTCAATGGGATCAAGATCGCCGAGCACATCCATGCCGCCCACTTCAGTGGCGATTCGCTTCAAGTCGCGGTCATGAGAAATAAGCTCGCGCACTTGTCCCTCGCGATCACGCACAGCGTCGTTGAGCCCACTGATCATATCAGTCGTCAGGCTCTCGAGGGTTGAGGTCGTGTCGATGGTCTGCAGGTGGACCAGAAACCTGTCTGTAGTAGCAAGGTTCTGCGCGAGGACATCAATGGCGTCCTCCGCCACCGTAGCGCGCCGATTCGCGTCTTCCTCTTCCTCTTCGCTAGTGCCGTCAATGTCGGTTTGGTTTTGACTGCGGCCGTCGTCGTCGTCGTTCTCTACAGCATTGCCAAATTCGGCTGCCAAACTATCCCCTGGCGTGCTTTCACCCAGCTCATCGGCTAAACTGGTACTGCCGTTGAGATCGCCCGCATGACCGTCATCCATGTCGGTGTTTCCGGTGCTATCCCTGGCGAGAGGGTCGTCGTCGATGCCTTCAGCACCCTCATCATATTCGATACCAAATTCTTCCGCTAATAACCTGGATGTGCCTCCGGCAGGATCCGGCATCAACGCGACCGCAAGCTCATGGGCCAGGGAATGCGCTCCAGAAGGAACTGCGATACCTTGATCAAGCGTGGATAGAGGGGTGGAATGGGCAAAGGCGGAGCTGGAAGAAGCAGAAGGGTGGCGAGACGATTTTCGGGGTGAACTGGAAGAATGTCTGGTATGCATTTTAGATTGTGTACGCGACTGCGAAGGTGGTATAGGTTTTGTAGTAGCAGCGAGGGGTGGTTAACAGCTCTGAAGAGACCGGATAGGGTTTCGAGGGGATAAAGTGCTAGACTGCCTGTCAACTCTGCGACCGTGTTTCTTTGAGTTTTCCAGTGTTGTCGTCGTGCGTGTATCGTTCAAGGAATGTCCATCCGACTAGTGAATGTGCTCGCTGTGGTCGTCGTCCAAGTCTAACTGTAATTGCATTAGGTAACTCGTGCCTCAACCAATGATATCTAAGTTATCGTATCTACCTCCTAGTGCGTGCCTGCGCCTTACATATAATAGAGTATATCCACTTGCACAGATACATACACATTAATGGACTAGTGGTAAGGAGACGAGATGTCCATGGGATATATAATAGATCATGTCTGCACTGGAACGGTGTCAATGGTCACACCCTGCACCCGGCTGTCGCGCTCAGCGCGTCTTTCCGCAAGTCGCCTCGACCTGCGCTTGCCCATGCACTTTGACAGAACATCCCCAAGCACACTCACGCTTCTCGTTTTCCTTCGCTGCTCCTCTGCCGCCCTGACCTTGGCATCTTCAAACTGGAGTTCCCAGGTAGCGAGCTGACTCCGGAAACCGATGTTCGGCGACACAATGCCACGCTTCGTGCGCACATGCGCGATCGCTTCCGTGGACCGCATCGGCGTCGTGGCAACCAGGTAGGCACACACGAGGGTCGCAGATCGAGATATGCCCTGCAAACAATGCACCTGTGGGGGGCGTCTTGGAAACGACGCACAACGCCAAGAGAGCACACAGCCACTCACGAGGACCCTGTGTCGCTCATCTGCGTCGAGCGCCTCCTGGATGAACTTGACGACGCTGTCAAACCATTGGGCAATGTTGGCGTTCGCATCGTCGCGAATCGGGACGTGCATGACGACGACGTTGTCCCCGAGATCCTTGCGTAGGTCTGGCTCGATGGCAGACACGATGTGCGTGATGCCCAGTCGCTCGAGGTTGCCTGCTACCTGGGCTGAGTAGAGATCTGAGAGGTAGAGACGAGGGGTGATGGCGCTGACGACCCGGCCGTGGGTGTTATCTGAGCTGTTTCTGGGACGCCGGCTCGTCGTCTTCTGGATGAGGGAGGACTGCCAGCTGTTTGCTGGGAAGGAGAGCATGGGGCTGGGGTGAAAGAGAGGGGACCCGTTTCATCAGCGGATATATACGTTCTTGTGCAGGTCTGGTATGTATTGCCTCGTGTACAGCCACACCCGCTGTATACGTGTCAAACAACCGCAAATAACCTGCTTGATCATCCGCGTATTTCGCTCACCCATCTTGACCGCATACAGCCATGTCTAAACACCATCCCGGTCAGTACGTCTGTCGTCTCTTGTCGTGTCCATTCATTCATAAATGTACAGATTTAATCATGTGCAGGCGTCAGCCTGGAATCGGTGAGATAGCCTGTTTGGACAGTTTTTGTTCCTACTGACGGAGATATCCAGCTATAGGACGTTTGTGTGAAAAATGCGACGGTAAATGGTGCGCATCTCCCTAAATTGGTCTCTTCATTTGACTGACACCATATCAGTCCTGTCTGCGACTCTTATGTGCGCCCTGAGACCCTCGTGCGCATATGCGATGAGTGTAACTTTGGCACTTACGGTGGCAGATGCATCATCTGTGGTTCTCCAGGTATGTGCACCCACTACATTCTTCTATCTC
This sequence comes from Chiua aff. virens, assembly GCA_038094695.1. NCBI lineage: Eukaryota > Fungi > Basidiomycota > Agaricomycetes > Boletales > Boletaceae > Chiua > Chiua aff. virens. The sequence goes on along the minus strand of JBBPUM010001210.1, from coordinate 5,360 downwards.
ATCTTCACACGATTGTCTATCCAGGAATCTCGGACGCGTACTATTGTGCGGAGTGCACAAGACTTGAAAAAGACCGTGACGGGTGTCCCAAGATCGTGAATCTTGGTGCAAGTAGGACAGACTTGTTCTATGAGAGGAGAAGACTTGGTTCGTCCTTCCGCTCTGTTTTATTGGCTCATATTGAACATCACCACGCAGGGTTTAAAAAGAGCTGAGTCCATGGTAGCCCTTGTCCTCCGACATTAAATCTTTCCCTATTCTCGGCCGGGCACAGGCCTAGAGTAAGCAAGATGATATTATTACACTAGTACTAATGAAAGCAACAAAAATATAGCCAACGTTAGGTTTGGGTGTCGTGAGGGGTATCTATACTCTGAGCACTGGGGTCATTTTAGTAGTCTACCAGTACACCGGGAAGGGGATGATAGGTGCTGGATTCTCCACGTTTGAAAATTGCCTGTCGCAGACGTTAGTATTGAGTACTGATGCGTAGAATAAATGAACTCGACCGAAATTGCGGCATATCAACCTGGGTAAGAATTCGGCCATGAGTGTGACGTCAATGCAAGGGCGTCGATGAACTTACTGGTGCCTTGAAAACTACAAACAAATGCGTTTCGTCGTGTGTATCAAAAGCTTCGCAGTCGCCACATAAATCCTTTGCACAATATGCACACCGAAACCAGGCACCGTTGATACGTTCCAGGCAGCGATCACAGAGTGCCGTAGAGTGAATGAGAAAAGATAGGTATTCTATGTATAGATGAGAATGGAGTCACAAGTCAACGGCTTTCTCGCGCACCTTTTGGGTCCGTGTGAGGGGTCAGGCCACCCACCGGTCCGGCGGGTACCTTGTATCTACAAAAGAAAGGCTGTTAGGATTCCCAAGCCACTCAAGAAGATACTAAGACAGACAGCTTTGGCAGAAACCCAGAGCAGGACTGAAGCGGACGGTGAACCGGCCGTGGAAGCTTAAAGAACGAGTGCATGGGATCGTGAAGCATGTACGAACGCTCCTCGCACGAAGCACACTTGTCGACGGCTATCAGACAAATGTTGCATCATGTAAATGGACACACGTACGAGGCTGTATGGGGTGGGTAACGACGGACACGTTGCACATTGATATCTCGTTCCAAAGATAGTCTGTCAAGGTCGGTCATGTGTGATTTGTGCTGTCGAGGTTCGTGCACGAACCTCATGGCATCCGTCACAAATGATGCGATGGTCCTCGGGTGGCTCGTCTTGCGTGGCGAGTTGCATGCGAGAACCGACTACAGTTTTCGCATAGGAAGAATAAACTGACGAGGGTCTCGAGTGTGACGTAGTGAGAACTTGTGCAGCATCTCGGCCGATCCACAGAGACATGGCACGGCGTGAAGCAGTTTGAACTTGCTTGGTTTCAAGTGGGTAAGGAATCTGTCGGACGTGAGATGATAGGGATGTGTTCGCGAAAGATGTCATGCACATACCTTTATCATGATGTGCGACGATAAGTGTCCTCCCTCGGACGAGTTTAGGTTCCCTGGAAGTCCTGCCGATTCACAGTTCGAGCAGATGTCAACAGAGTCACAAACTGCACAGTGAAAACGGGCGCCTAGAATATCTTGCAGACAGCTGCGAGCGCAAAAATCAGCGAGTACAGTTGGACATAGCTATGGATGCGTACTGTGCGCACTTAACATCTGGGTGCTTCATAGCTATGGACGCGTATTAGTTCAAGACGCGGAGAGATGCGTGTATCCGCACATTGTTCTCCGTTGGTGTCTTCCGTCGCCACCATAGTAGGTAAAAAGCTTATCTCACTTTTCGGTCTTGTCGGTCGCTCCATCACAAGCAGGAATGCGTGGGCAGGATGTATGTCGTGAACTTGACTAGAAACACAGGGTCAGTTAGTGAGTAGACGGTCAAAAAGAAATTCCATGTACCCATAACAAGCGCGACAAAGGTTGAATTTCACGCAAGATGCGCACTTGTAGCGTTTCCCGATGATCGCCGTGTTGCAGGTCGAACATCTGCATGTCTTCATATCTTCCTGCTCTATTTTCGCTCGTCTTGAACATGGCTAATATTCGGAACCAAAATCTGGCACATACCTACGTCATTCCAACCTTGAGGTCCCCATACCTTCTCAAAGTACGCATGACGAAGCTGCCCTTTGTGGCGAGGAGCAGAACGTAACCACAATGACATCGCATCTTCAGGTGACGTAAGCTCTGGGCCAGCGATACCGCCCACCCGTTCGGTACTAGCACAAAGCGCATGGTAAATGCCAGCGGATTCTATGCATCCAGAACAAAGTTCATAACCCATATTCTCCGACTCAAAGACGGACGAAGGTCCTCGAGAATGATATAACGTAGGGCTCGAAGAGGGAAGACCTGGTAGAGGCTTGCTACTGGCATGTTCATGGTGACCATGTGAAGAGCTGCCCCATATAGTGGAGGCCGAGGCTGTGAAGGAGGAAGAGAGTTGTTGGCCGCTCCGATGGGCAGGTGGGGGGTAAGAGTGCGCGTCATCCAAGCTCTTCTCCTTTCCTTTGCCGCTAAACTCGAGATTCCATTCACTCCTTTCAACTGAGCTGCCAACTGGCTCTTTTTCCCCGCACATCGCGCATACATAACGTATAGCGTCTAGCAATACTCCACACTCGGAGCACGTTGTAAGCGTGCCGGGTGGGGGCACAGCGGGTAACGGAGTGTGGAGGACTTCCGGAGGCAAATCTGGGGGAATCGAGTATGGGCTCTTCTCCAGCCCAGAAGACGATGAATTGGAATCCCCGGCAGAATCTTCGTCTTGAAATTTCTGTTGTGAAGCAAGCCAGTTGAGTTGTATGCTGTTTGGCCGTACGTGCCCGCCTGACAAGCTAGCGGGGGGTTCGTTCTCGTCCTTGAAGCTGTACCCGTCCTCGTATCCAGAATCGTGCGCAGAAGAGCCCCCGCGCGTGTAGGAATAATAGTACTTGCCGCGTGGATCTCGTTCTAGCGCAAGGTCACCATCTATGTTCTGGGAATCCTGCACTTCCGAAGACGACATGGAGATTGACTGAGCGTCGGATTCAGATGGCTCGGGGGTAGAGCCCAGCACGGTCTTGATGGTGCGTGCGTTTTGATCTCGAAGCCATGCTGCTCCTCTGTCTTGCGCCGACTGCGATAGCGCATGCTCCAAAGGTGACTCGAAAGCAGGAACTTGGGGACGATCGTCACCTGGCAACTCGCCCGACGACCCCGCTAATGACCCCATTTCTGTCCAACTGAGTTCCCCGTTACTCTTGTTTCTCCCTCTGTACTCCTCCATGCTTGCCAGGCTCGAAGTGTCGCTTAAGCTGGGACCGTCATAGTCCACCGTTATGTGAACACGTAGAGTAATCCGTCGTCTCCCGCCAAAACTTCGTCCAGACAAAATCGATGCTGCTGAAGAGAGGGGTGGATCATCTGAGCCGGCTTGAAAATATTGAATGGCCTCTGTAAGATCTGACTCCGTTGAGATGTCGGTGACTTCGCCATCGTCATCCTTGTAGGAGATCGCATAGGAAGTAGCATAGAGTGAGAAACACTGTTCGACCTATACAGCATTGGAATAGAAGCGTTCACGGTTGTATTAAGACTTGAGTGCATGACATACCTTATTCTTCAGTAGATCGTAAGAGCAGTTCTTGGCCGATGCAAAGCTGATGTGCTTGTTCCACCGGTCGAACGTGCACTTTACGACAAGTGGTCTGTCCGGGCGCACATACATGCTTTGATAGGCACTGGATTAGAGTTCCCCTAGAACCCCCAGGTGAAGGCAAGCACACATTCCGCAGCCAGCCACGGAGGCACTGCCGCTAACCGACGTAATTACGGATGGCATAAGCTGATATGACTCATTCCAGATCGCAGGCTACAAAATCTTTATTATCGTGATGAACAACACTAATAATTGCTAGGGAAAAAGAGAATGGATGCTAAACAAGTTAGTTCATGGGACACAAGATTACTTTAGGACAAGTGGAAACTGCCAACTCCTTCTTTCATCGCTGTGCATAACTTCTCTCTCATAGTTTTCTTCGAACTGTATTCCGGAAGTTTTAGGTAGTTGACGCAGGTCATGACACTGGGCAGATAGTCGTCGGCAGTGAGTGGTGCTTCGTGTGGTTTCCGAACGACGGTGAGCGGCGGGTTGAGGCCGCGGAAGCCTGTTGAACCGAATTTATCAGTCACTAACCGAGCACTACTGCGGCTTCGACGAAATCACCTCCGATAGGTAACTTGGGACTTCCGGTAATAAACTGCAGGAAATCACGTCGTGTGGTCGCGTCGAATTCGCACATCAGTTCAACTAAGTCACGAATCGAACGACTTTCTCCATTGAACCCATGATCGGCCTTGATGGCTTCCGTAAGAGCTGCACAATGCCGTCAATACCATCGCTGAGTGGAGACTGTATAAAACGCACTTTCGATACCCCAATCCTCGTCAGAGTTACCAAAGAGCATAACCAGCTCGTCAGCAGAAAATGCTTGGAGATCAGATATCGGGAAGACTTTTGAAAACCCTTCTCTGAATGCTTTTGCTTGTGGTCGAGTTCCTGTCCCCAAAATGACATCCAGCACTTCATGGATGTACTGCTCCGCATTCTCAGACGTCACAGGGATGTCACGACCACCAGGCTAAGCATCGGGAATGGGTCAGAACCAAGCGATTCCCAGAGTGTGTTCGTAAATCACGTACTCTCAATTCGATATCGTAACCTGGCAACGTGAAATCGAGGGCAAGATCTTCGACATTGACGATGTCCATCAATGCCACCTTGCGGAAGAGCTGCTGAACGGAGATGAGGACAAGGGTAGATTGGTTTGACACTAAGAAACACGACCTTTTCCGCTTGCCCTTTGATGGCCACGTAACTTTGTAGTTTGGCGAGGGAATTAGCGAGGTCATTGTCAACCAACTGAGATGCAGTGAGTGAGATTCATCAGTGAACGAACAACCGCGTACTCGGAGGGAATCGATGGTCAACGGGACTTCTTCTCCAAGAACAACCTTAATGAAGATCTTATTGAGAGACAGATCGATAATTCTAGAGTCCAACATCGCCTTGGCCACATACTGCCCGATCACGCGGAGAATGTGTGTCCGTTTCCTTTGAAGAATCAGTTAGGGAACAAGCAAATCCAAGCTCAGTCACATACTGTCCACCATCGTTTGCGATATCGTCGGGACTAATCGGTGCTGGATAAAGCCCAGCTGGATGATGGACATAGATTCCGGGAGAATTCGCGTCTGCGTCACGCCAAATCTTCAAATCTTTGCGCGCAAACTCCTTCGAAACAAGCGAGTAAAATTCCAGGGTTGGGCCGAGACCAGTACCAACTTCTT
>JBBPUM010001209.1:0-10127 GCA_038094695.1 Chiua aff. virens | reverse complement strand
ATCGTGCGAAGCCGCTCCACCCCTTTGTGTCGCGACCAAGTTTACCAGACCGTCTATCGACGGTCTGCCTCATCCATTTTGGATCGCGGCACACGTGACCTCATAGACGGGCTGGTCACCAGACTAAGTACACCTGGGGGAAAGCGGGGTTCGACTCCTCGTCAGGGAGACCTTTTTGAGGAATCCACTCCGACAATTCGGCTAACAACAGCCTCGCACTTCTTAACACCAACTGCAACTTCAACCTCTGTTGATGGCGCTTAACGGCTTCGAGGAAAGTACTGCTTGGGCCATCTCAGACGCAGAACCGGGTGACATTGTCAAAGATGCGATCCGAAAAGAACAAATACTCAAGTACGGTGTTGTAGGATCATCACGAAATGCGCTCTGACACCGTATACAGAGATATTGCTGCTGCACAGGGTGATCTCAGAGGTGTGCCACACTTTCCTCTGAGTGCTCGTCTTTCCGGCCTACACTAATCATTAACTTCTCGCCAGCGCTCCTGACGCGCGTGCAAAGCGTTCAAGTTGACGTCGACAAGCTGACATCCGAGAATGCCACATTGCAGATGTACATTGACAATTTAACGAGGCAAATGGCGAAGAGAAAATGATGTAGTGCTCTGAATGCTGAGAATGCGTGCCATCGTGAGGTGTTGTGGTCCCCCGTCTGATATTCGGCATAGGTTTTGACGTGCCTCTCTGGGCTACAGGAATAGGTCATTGGCGTGCATGGCTCTCTTCGCAGTGCATTTTCCCGGGGTGGCTCTGCCTGGTTACTACACTCTGCGGGAACCACAGGGAGCTTTCTGGAATCTGTACCCTTGCCGGGAGTCTGTCATGTGCATAGTGCTTACTACCCGAGGGAGTAGGAGTAGAGCCGCAACGGCGCCACTCTATCGCTCATGCTAGTTGGAGTACCTCTTTGGTATAGTATTACATCTTGATCGTTTGGCTCAACAATCCAAATCATTTGCGACCTTGCTGTGCCCAAAAACAAACTTGTGTATGCTCACGCCCAAAGACCCCCCGCATGGGCAGGGTATCTGGTTCCTTTGACTTCGGACCTTTCAATCAGTCCAGTGACCTCTTGCAGCTCCGCTGCAGTGAGTACAACGTCACCCCCCGCGGAATTCTCAAGAGTACGTCCTATGTGTCTAGAAGTATTCAATCAGTTAAACGACGAACATGTCAGTGAAGCAAGAACGTACGAAGACCCTGGAATAGGAATGACATGCGAGCCTAGCGAGCTAACCCAACCAATGCAGAGCTGTGCTGTCGTCACATCCTTCTTCTGGGCAATCTTAGTGAATGCATCTACGAGGACAGCGTTATGCTTCAAATTCTGAAGACAAGGTCTGTGTCAAAATCGATGGTCATTGCATACGGAGTACAACCTACCTCTTCCTGGAACCTTGGGAAGAAACGGCGCGAATCATCCGCTGTGTTCAGTTGTTCAGCCGTGACCTGCGAGCGGGTCATATGACGCTGCATACCAGGCAAATCATCCACTTTCTTGATCTGTCCTGTCAAGAAACCCTTTCCAAGTGGCCTACAGGAGCGTCATAAGCATATATGCGCGGACGATGGCGAGATCACGAGGCCCACGAGTAAGCAGCAACTGCAATTCCTAGTTCTTTCGCCGTAGCGATGACTTGACGCAAGCAAACTTTCAATTGAAGAAAGAACTGATCCACATTTACGTACCATCTCGTGCTTGTGGCTCATACGAGAATGGGCTGACTTCGATTTCCACCACGCTGATCGGGTGAACCTGCATGATATAACGAGATGGACGACCTAGTGTCATGACCAAAGACCAGACTGACCCCGTGTCCTCGACGCAGCGTCTCTGCGCTGCATTCAGACATCCCGATATGATCCAACTTGCCTTCGTCCTTGAGTTGCGCGAGTGCTGCGATCGAGACTTCCACTGGCACGTCGGGATCGACGCGCGCGCACTCGAACAAATCGAGGCGTTTGGTTCCTCTCAATTTCTCATTGATAAGATTGACGCTCCGCCTGAGATTCTCTGGCCTGGAAGGGAAACGATGTCAGTGCACCCACTGCGATGGGATCAACGTCTACTTGCGAGCCGTCGGTTCCAAGTTGGCCGCCTGGCTTGAGCCCTCCCTACAAGACATGTTCTCGTCAACGCGGTGGAGGGACGTCTTTGACGCTCACCTTGATCGATAAGAATGTCCTGTCGGCATACTCGGGGTATTTTTCGAAAAATCGGGCGATCATCTCCAGGTTTGTCGCGGATAGGTTGTGACCATAAAACTCCCCTGAGGAGTAAGATGCCATCCAGGCTATCACGAGCGATCAACGTGGGTGTACCCACCTCCGTTGAGGAGCATCTTGGCGCCGGAGGGTAACGCATCGACACCACCTTTGATAGCCTCGAAACATTGTTCGTCGGGTACGGGGTTCTCCTTCCAGCTGGAGAAGATCAGCGACTCGGAGGCGGCCTCAGTACGGTTGGAACGTGAACCACCCACGTCATGGACATGAGGCCATGCTATCAGCGGAAATGAGATCATTCGTCAGTTTTCGTGAAACTAACGAGCGAAATGGGAACATCTTACCCCAACTTTGCCGACGACGATGTCGGACGCTGTTCCACCAAGATGAGTCGTAGCGCGGGTCATTATAATGGCACAAGTAATGTGTGGCAAGTTTCACGCTCAGGCTCGCAGGTATTACACCGGGTCTAATTTATAAATATCCCGGCGTACTCAAAGTGGGATTTATAGACAACGTGCTGCTGCGGACGAGGGAAATTTCGAGACTCTGAGGGTCATCCCGGGAGATAAAGCTACGAGACGTGATTTCCGAGTGTTCAAAAGGGTCTTGACCAAGTAGCAAATGATATACCTGCCGGTGTGACTGGAGCTATTAGCAGAAACTAGCGGAACCTCCTGATCAAAACTGCAACTTTGGACGGAACAGGATCTCATGAACATTGCATACGGTTTAGATCTGGGGCCAGACCAGAATCAGGTAACATGGACGTAGAATTCAAGCAAAACAGACATGCAACATCTACATCGAGTTCAATCAGGCAACTCCATAGAAGAGAGGTGTGTGGCGTCAAGAAACGAGAAATCCAGCTTTCCGTCGTTTACAAGGCATTCCAGCTCGTCCTCGATAGACGTCCAGCTACCCGTGATCCGACGATTGACTGCGTTTTGGGGGAATAGTACGGTGGAAGGCGTGCGACACAGGAATGGGATAGCAGAGAGCTCGGAAAGGGTTTCGGGAAGGAAGTCGAAACGTGGAGATGATGCGAATAGTTCCCCTCCATCTGAATTAGACGCCACATCTACGTCGGATCGGACATCGTCTGGGGTGCCATTGCATTAGAGTGGCGCATATATGCAGATGTTTCAGAGGAGTATTTTGTTACCTTGCATTATGTTTTCAGAACAGAGTACACATGTGAATTCGGATTGTCCCCCCCGGCCTTGATTGCAAAGAGGGGGAGAGGAATCGTCGAGTGATGGTGTATCCTCAAACTGATTTTCAACTGCGTCAAGATCAGACAAACTAGCGACAAGAGGAGTCAATGGGGGACAAGAAGAAGATAGCGTCAAACCTCGACCCCGACTCCGGATGCCGAGGGAAAGGATCGCGAGAAATGTCCAAGTTGTATGCGAGAAAAGCAGTTTTTTGTGGTTCTATGCGCTTCTCGTCAAAAATGGTATCGGAAGAAGCTTCTACGTCGTTCGAATCTTCATCCGGAGGATATACCAGTGTGTCGTCAGACGGCAAGTCAAAAACTGCGTCGAGTTCGGTCACGGATTGCTCTCGCTTCGGTATAGTTGGTGCGTCAAGCGGGAGGTCGTACGATCCGTCCGGAATCGGTTGCCCAGCTTTCTTCGCGCATCCTTTTCTGCGGAGGAACCAGCCATCGACTAGACGAGGGTTTGCATCACGAGAGATTGCCCATAATCGCCTGGAATGGATTGAGGGTACGCGGGGGTCGGCCCGCCAGATCGACCAGAGTTCTTCCAGAACGGAAGTTGGGAGAAACTCTCTTGCTTGTCGCCGAGGACGCGCGTTGGTCGTGGAGTTGGATGCAGGTGGAGACGGTGCGCCATCAGATTCTGAAGGGACTGCCTTACTGCGGGGCATCGATGTGGTGACGCGTCTCGACCGAAATCAAGTTGACCAGTTTGCAAGGTCAGCTGACCTCTAAATTGGTACTAACCCTTCCGTGTTACTGCAGTCTGATATCAATGTCTACGCGGGTGGTCAAGCCTGCTACACACCCATCATTTCCGCACAGTCGCATATATGGCCGGTATCACATTATCCAACGACCTTCCACTATCCATCATCCAAACCCCCAAGTCTCAAGTATATATCCTGATCGCCGCAAAGTCAAAGTATGCAGAAGAAAAGCTTCCCGGGTTTGTATTCACGTAGTCTGAGGGGGAGTGAGCACCCGCAGAATATGCAAGCCATCCACACTGACTCTCGCACGTGTCAGGACAACCAGAGTTTGAGTATACAGCACCAGCCCAGTCACCGCCTGAAAGTTGCCCAAGAATCAGTGATAGTTCTGTCGATGGGTGCAGTCATACAGAATGTGAGATTGATGACAATCCTATGCAACCCGAATCTCTTGGAAAAGTCGCACTCATCGCTTGACCAATCAGCGGCAGGCATACCCTGAAAAGTGTTGCAGGGAAGCTCATTGCATCCACACAAAAGTACGTACCCATTCATCTGTATCAATAATATCATGAGATGAACCAGATTTAACCTCATCGGGAACTTGGCCATCAGTTCGGGGCCAAAACCATGCCCTGATCTGGCTGTTATTTCGCTCAAGTGCATACCTTTGACGGAAGTCAGCTATCTTGCGGCTGCCCAAAATAGAAACATACCATCCGCCTCCGATAGAGTTGAATTCAGGCCCGAAACTCGCTCTACTAGAAAATTGGACACCGCAGCCATCGTTGCCTGTTTCTGCCGCTGCACAATTCGTGCCGGAAATTCGACTGGAATATAGTGAAGGAAATGAAAGGTGTAAAGTTGGTCAGACAAACCCGGTCATTACACGCGAGTCCGACATGTGACAGTCTGACGGGAGAGTCGATAAACGAAAGGGGGTGTAAATTGAACTTCTCACTAGTTCCGGTATGCAAGGAAGCGATATTTGGTGACATATTGTTTACCCCTTCGACAAGATCAATCTCGCCCTGTGTGACGCGCTACAGCTTGTTCCAACAACAAGGGACGCAGAAAAACGTACCTGGTTAGGCCAATTATTGCCTACCTATGGATGTACATTCGGGTGAACAGACCACAAATGGGTACGGGCAAGGACTCACAGTCCAAACGGCTGGCCAGGTGCTAACGCCATTGATCAGACACTACAGGGAAAAGATAGTTCCTTGACAACTACTCACCCGCATCCTTCTGGCATGTGATACATGTCAAAACTAGAGATATATGTTTACGCGGTACTCGATGAAGAACTCAGCGAACATACACCGCGACAAATGTTGATAATTGTCTATTAGAGACGATACGGGCTGACCTTCTGCCAGGATCTGATGGCATGAGATAGGTTTTATGATCGGCGCCCAAAACGAAAGAGTGATCCGTGGCATAGGTGATGTTGAATTCTTGGGCGGTCTGGAGATCGACATAGGTGCTAGTGAGAGAAGTAACAGGATATGTCAGGGCATTTCAGGGCAGCAGACTGGGAAAGAGAAACATACACTCGACCGTGGGTCGGGTCTGCTGAACTGAAGAAGCTGAACTCATCGTAGAAAGCTGCACCAGTGATATCTACCGATTTGGTGTAAGTTTTACCTCCTAGGACACGATGGAAAAAAAGAACGACGGCAGTGAGGCAGAAAACAAGTAGCTTCATGTTACAGAGAGCGACTAACCTCTGTCTCGGGCTGACCCAGACCAGGAGCATATTTATGAACTGAAGTGACGGTCAGCCACCGATCACTGACCCGAGGTAACCCGTTGGTAACCCGCTGCGATACGGTTACTCAAAGAGTGGTTTGAAATCCAATAACCTGGTGGCCATGTCACAGTCGGGATCGAGATACTTGATAGTTCGGTCCAGGTTTGCCAGTGTGCTTTCGGAAGCGCGGGTCAAATATACGACCGCCATTGGTGCCATAGTCGGGTCCAAGTTGCCCATGTCACTTGAAAAGACGAGTCAATGAGTACTGGTTACATAAGCAATAAGAGTAGACGTGGATGCTTAGTTTGGGGTAACTTGCATTAACGATGCAGAACAGCGTCGTGTCTCTGCCGGCCCACCTCGTCGTCCTCTTCCGTCGCATCGTCAATGTCATATCAGCCCTCTCAATCACTAACCATTATATACATCGCTCAGACCACCCTCCACAATCAACTCCTACTATCTGGTCTTGGCTCTTATCTACCTACCTGGATCCCCCGGATCCCCTCGGCCACCAGGTCTCCACCAAACACGCAAGCCCAGAACATAGACCCAGAACGGAGACCAGGTTCATACACACGTTTACAGACTCCACTCCATCACTGCCGTCCGCCTGTCCACCAAGTGAACAACCTCCTCTCCCTCCTCAGGGGAACACAGAACATCAAGACACTATCCATCGTTTAATGAACAACCCCACGCTCTTTGATCCGGTTCGAGCTCCGCGCTATCCTATCGTTCTCTGCCATGGTATGCTCCCTCAGATCCAGCTCCCCACGCTTGACCTTGTCCCAGGTTTGTACGGATTCGACGTTAGGGGTCCCGCCGCCTTTCCCAGCCTCCGCCAACATTACTGGTCTTCTGTATTATCAATTCTGAAGCACAGAGTTGGTGCCGAAGTCATCGTCACGGGAGTACCCCCGTGAGGCATACGCCACACTTTCCAGCTAGCATACTGACTCCCCCGTAGAACCGGTTCCATCGCATCGAGGGCAGAGAATCTCGATCGTATCCTTCAGCAAAGAGCACATGGTAGAGGCATCAATCTCATGGCCCACTCCATGGGCGGCCTCGATTGTCGGCACCTCATCACACACGTTCGCCCAAACGAGTACGTCCCCTTATCGTTGACTTCTATTAGTACGCCCCACCGCGGAAGTCCATTCATGGATTGGTGTGCGGTAAGTCTTATCCCATCCATCTCTCCCAGAACACACACAGACGACATCAACGCGTCCAGCAACACCTCGGTCTCGGACGCTGCTCCTCAGCACTCACTCCCCAGCATACGCACGGTCCAGAACGCGAAACCCAGCCAGACCTGGAACCGACAATGTCCACAGACCCCGTCGATAAGCGCGATGCGACCTTTCGTCTCTCGTTCTCCAATCTCCCTTCCTCATTCACCACACTTCTCCTGTCGCTCATCGACTCGCCCGCCTACGCAAACTTGACGACGTCTTACCTCAACGACGTATTCAACCCCTCCACCCCTGACAATCCTCGCGTCAAGTACTTTAGCGTCGCCTCACGCGTCGAAGAGATGAGCATTTGGCACCCACTCTGGCTTCCGAAGATGGTCCTCGACGACACCGAGCGGAGAGCGCGAGAGGCATTGAGGGCAGAAGCCGCAACTGGCGCAACATCTGCTGTCCCACCCTGGGACTGCGAGGACGAGTGGGGAAACGACGGACTCGTGACCGTTCAAAGTGCACGGTGGGGCGAGCTTCTCGGTGTCTTGGATGGCTGTGATCATTGGGAGATACGGGGTGCGCGTGGGATGGACGTGATGAACGTAGAGTTGCCGTCAGGGATAGGCAATATCACGAATCGCGTCAGCGGGGAGGGGTGGTCGTTTGGAGACTGGTCCAGGTTCATCGGTGCCTGGAAGAAACAGGAGAGGGGAGGACTCGAGCTTGCTCAAGTCGCCAATATTGTCGCCTCGGCAACCGATCGAATTGCGCAGGACAGTCGCAACGATCCTGTTGTCAAGGCCTCAACGGATAAGCTCTCCGCAGTCTTTGATTGGATCGTGGATCACGTCCCTTCATCGGGAAACGCATCACCCCAAAAAGAAGCGCCATTGCCAAAGAAACCAGTCAAGAACGACCTAGCGACCAAGTTTGACTTGGAGCGGTTCTACGTAGCACTGGCACGTAAACTGTACGACGAGGGTCTGTAGCATTATATTAGCATGATATTTCACACCTGCACAATTCGTTTGGGGATATATTGTACACGGAAGTTGATCTACTATTCTACAAATTCTACAGGGATGAAGCTCTTTTCAGTTGGCAAGGTCGCGAGCAAAGTGGAAGAAGTCCACGCTCGATCCATTCACACCATACTTGTAGATCTGAGACAATGCTTGAGTATGAGGGAACCAAGCGATAGTGGAAGACATACGAAATGCGAAGCGACCCAACTGGAGAACAACGCGCGTTGGTAGGGTTCCGGGAGCCTCTTAAGCAGGGTATCAAGGCCAATCTGATCGACCAGCGTCTTCGGGATGGCTCTACTCATCACACCCTTCCTGCTTGGCACATGGTCAAAGAGATCTGAACCTTCGAGCTCGGCTTGCAGATTGTTGAGCGAACTGGAGAGTTCGTCGGAGATTTGGGTACGAGGTTTTGCTCCCTGCAGGCGGGAGTGCTCGCGCCAGATGCATTGGAATTCGGCAGCGGCGTTCTCCGTAATCTTCGCTTGGATTTCTTTGACATAGTTCTTGTAGAACTCCGAGGGCTTTCCGTCCTTGAAGATCATCAACTCAACGTATTCCTCCGTTGACAGCGCAAGACCAGCAAGAACTTCGAGCGACGAGCTAGTTACACCACCTAAAATGGGGGTTAAAAACGGTCAAGAGAGGCCGAGATAAAATATTCACCCTTGTTTGCGCTGGAATCTTTGAACAGGATGACCTTACGCTTCTCCAAGTGGAGTCGTGCTTGTTGTGTTATGAACAAGTTTGCACCCTCGACGATGTACTTGAAGTGAGGCTTTCCCTCTGTGTCGCACAACGCGGCAACGTTAGACACGTTGACAGCCTCAGGACGCCCACCACAAGGTACGAGCAGATCCGCCTTGAACCTGAAATGTGCCCCGTTCCTGAAATCTGTACCATCAAGAACAATCTCTCCAGCTGTAATCAACAGGCCGCATCAGTGGAAATATCGAGGGTCTAGATGGTAACATACAAGGCAGTTTGATATCGTGTTCGTCGACCTTTACGAGGTACCCGTCCTTACTCAACTTGGACCTGTCAAAGTTCGCGACAGGCACCCTCAACTTCGCGAGGCGTATAAGTTCGGCACGGTTGATGCCAGCAGGATCTGCAATAACACCACTACCATCGATCACTGCAACGGTCTTGTCCGAGCTGAGCAGGATCTCGTCTGTATTTTTCCGTAAGAGAGTGATCTCGAACTGGACGTGTGTACGTACTTGAACCAAGATCACCGTCTATTGGTCAAACAGCCTGTCAGAAGGGCTCTCTAAAATGAAGTGGAGATTACTCACCAGGGCCACCAGTCTGGACCTTGGTTACGTCTTTCTCTCTGAGGCCAAGTTGCTTGTAGATACCTAAAACGTACTGGCGGATGGACAATGAGGTCATTCCATACGTATCGTGAGGAATACCGCCAAGCTGCTCGGCACTCTTGCCGGTAGTAAATGACTTCCACCATGTCTCGGCACCGCGATGACGAGCATGTACTGAGGGAAGGGTCAGGGATCTTGAACTTAATCCGGAGATTGAATGCTTACACGCTGCCCAATCCATCATGTCTGCAGTTCCCTCTAGAACAGGATTGGTTACCACTCCACACGAACGCAACAAAAAACAACAAACCGTCAGGCCCAAAGAAGAGGAGCTCGGGTTTACCGTAGAGGTCAATTAGACGCTCCTTGATTCCAGGAGTCTGGCCCGGTATCAGCAGATCTATCATAGCCTACGAGCGCTCGTGAGAAGGTTCGCGATGGTAATTTCAGGTGACTCACATCGACGTATTTTTCGAAACAAAGCCTCGGGCTAGCCCCGAGTCTAGATGGCGATTTGGTTGGTTTTTTTTATCGCATTAGCAATGGTGAGTAACTCACGAGGGCAAAATGGTTCCCTTGGCACCTCCTTCGGGTATATCTTTATTCTTCAATGATTGCGTCGAAGCCAGGCCATAGTTCTCGTCGAACAG
>JBBPUM010001208.1:0-10129 GCA_038094695.1 Chiua aff. virens | reverse complement strand
GACTACGACATTTTTTATTATCATATAGTGGACTACTTCGAAGCTCCTCGCACACCAGAGAAGAAAACAGAAGTCAAGACGCTTCTCCTTTGGTGGAATCGGTATGTAAACGTCATGTTGCTTTCTTCATTGTTTCTTAACGGTGCACGTAGCTCTGTGTTTGGCCGTCAGAACGCAGCTCACTATCACCCACTTCAGACGGAATCGCTGTCCGTGTCACGTACATCCAAGTAGATTTTCTGTGGCCCCGATGTAGCACTTTGTTTCAGATTATGTACATACTGCGTATCGTATATAAATGTCACTGGCAAGTTGGATGCAAAGGGTAGTAATGGGGTCGACTGCAATAGCGAAGCCAAGAGTTTCGCGAGTGCACTACAGGATCATTTTTGTGTGTGTTCTACATCAAGAGCGGAAAGACAAGATCTACACACTTCTGGGCATATTGTCTATGTTTACCCGAGCGTGGTTCAGAATGATGTATCTAGCCATATCTTCAGAGGATGGTAGGGTATTGGAAAAGGGGAGGACTCAGTGGACCTATGGGGAGCGCTCAGCGAATCTGGCATCACTCGCAATCAGCAGGGATACCGCCAGTGTGGGGGAGAGATAAACAGCACGGTGCAGTAGGCCAATCAGTCGCAACCCGAGGTGAGTTTACTGTAAAGATGGAACATGAGAAGTATAATGCCCGATCGGCGCATGAATATATGAGCATGGCAACTGAAACGTACGAATTAACTGCCCGGACCTTTGTACATCAGATCGACACTCAGGTGCCATGCTTAGCTCAAGTTGCGCTCGATGGTTCAATTCCTGTCACAACGTGGACAATTGCAAATTTCCCACAGAGCTGTGATTTTTGGGACCGGCATAGGAGCTATAGAGTGGTTTATAAGGGGATATAATCTACCTCGCCACATTATGTACGATTATGATGGTTGTAAGCTTTATATTCCAATTATAATGCCTTTATCCCTCGCTTGAGTTTTCTGTGATGGTTTTGGTCCCTTACGTCATTCAGACTCATTCTGTTCCGGGCATCATGCTCCATTTGTACCCCGATCGCGGTGCACAGCCAATTAGCGTAGGTGAGGGGACAGCCGATCGGCAGGTCAACATACAGGCAATCCAGAATCTCATGGGTGTAATGTGAGTATCATTGTCTCCGCGCGCTCATCTTACCTGCTTCAGCTCTGATGGTCACGACGCTCAGGCTATTGCTCCACTTCTACCTTCCCTGGTTGCTCCTTCGATACCGCATTCATCCTCGTCCCCACCCAAGACCAATCTATATTTCCTCCCCTTTCCACATCGCCCCCGGAACCTATACAAAAGTTGTCGTGTGCCCCGAGTCCACCTGACGTCAGACCGCGCCACTCGATCCCGCCACCCGTTGCTCCTTGCAACCTTCCTTTCTTTTTTCTTCTCCAAATCCTCGCGATCGATATCCTCCCACTCCGCCTCTTCTTCGTTGTTGGTGCAGGTAGCATCATCATCCTCCACCCTTACATCCGAAGGCCGCTTTCCAGTGCTATGCTGAAAACATCCTCTGGAACCGGCCCTGGCCTCTCACCGAAGCTCTCCATGAGTCTCCCTCGTCTACCCAACCCCCTCTCACTTTACCTTTTTCCGTTCGTCGTTCCCATCGTCCCTTTTCAAGTCACATCCATACATTCTCGCTCACGTTCACTCTACGAGATGTCTATCTTTTCCTTCGTCCTCTCATTGATGACGACAGGCTTAAGGATGCTGCCAGTGTCTAGCAGGCACTAGTCACCTACGTCGAGCTCTGAGAAAACGAAAGTTGGGTGCAAGGGGCAGGGGAAGGAAAGCGTGCAAGTCTACGCTCGCTGTTGTGCTTGAGAGAATGGAGAGAATCTATGCGGGGATGCTGCCGCAACGACGTCGACTGGAACAGTCACAGGGCCGGGTGATAGTAAAGGCACCGCTACTGGAGGGACATAGTTCAAGGCGAACCTGAGACCGAATGAATGAGTAGGGTGGATGAGGGGTAGGAGCGGTGTCGGCGGGGAGGTTAGGTGCGTTCCTGTCCTTGCTTACGGGAGTGAGGCACCCAACGTCAACTTTGCACAGCAGCAATCCCACGTTCTCGCTCCCCCCTGGTTGGGTCTTTGTCGAGACAGAGAGTTGGCGTCCTGATCTGAGTGGGTCGTGGGCCGTGGAGAACAATGCACCATACACGAGCGTTTGTGTGGGTGCGGACCAAGGTATGTGGATCGATTGACCATCTGGACTTGTCTCACTTTCGCTGCTCTCGCCATTCCTCGTCTTAGACGGATGGACATATACCCCGGAGATTCGGATACAATGTTGTAGGACTCAATTTGAGACAGGAGCAACTAGTAAGTGCTACAGAATACCTTCGACAATCAACTGACAATGGCATTGAGTCTCGAACCAATGGTCAATTTTATGTAAAGAATCCTCTTCACGCTGATGGGCCCAAAATGCGTTTATTTTGGGCTATGTTCATTGCGTTCCATAAAGTAACATCAGGTTCCAGTGTAGTCCATGCCATAAAGCCATACTCATCGGGAGAGTCACAAATCATGTCAAAGGTTCAGCTGACGCAGGTAAACAAAAACACAGGAGCCGTGAGCGTCAAGTACCTATAAATTCACAATGACGCTTACAAAGTTAGCCGATGGCGGTGTTTCCAGGGTTAGGCTGGGTGGGGTAGTCCTATCTGATGAACTTCGTCAGCCAATTACTACCCATCGTCAACGCATACATCTATCCCTCATTCGATATCGCTGCCATGACGTGGGTATGTTCAAATCTTTTTAAGTCTGGCCACCCAGTGGCAAACTAGACACAGTATCCAATTGAACTCCCACAGCCCAACCAGGAACCCTGGGCATGGTCTCGTTTGGTGCCTAGGTTGAGACAAATTTTCCAATTTATGTCCCGAGGTGCACGGATCATTGGCACTTTGCAGGGCATGATATTCCATTGTCGCTAATCAATCCAGTGCGTCTTTTTATTCGAATGATATCCTTTAGACTAGATCCGCCGATGATCTATCTCATTCGATGCCCAGTTGAGTCAAGTCTTCCGAGCTGCCTCCTGAGGTACGGCTCACTTTCCTAAGCGGGCCTTATTGTTATGGAATAGCGCGGTGCGTCTTTGATGGGAATCCTCTGGCCCTTGACGCCACTGGTGTGGAGGAATTATTGACAGCTTGCTGTATCGCCTAGTAGTACCACCAACTCCGCTCATCATTCAAATGCTGGACGTCCCGATGAAATAACACCCCATCTCACACTAATAGATTCCTCCAACTTTCCGCATCCTTTTGCCTTTCCCTCGTCTACTCATGCCTCCAGACCGTCCTCGTGGCCGTGTTGATTGTAACCCGGATGCATTGGTACCGCTGGACGAGTCATCACTTGTAGTGGGCGAAGAATATCCATTAATCACTCGTGAGTTCCATCCAGTAAACCTAAGGTCTGCAGGATCGCTAATGGACATCTTTGCCGCAGATATTCGTGTCACACGTGTTTCCAGTATACTGAGATGTTTACCTGTTGGATTTTATGTTGCCGTAAACAGCAAAAACGGGACACAGCACACTTCGAACAGGCCTGCTATAGTAGGTCAGGATGCTATCGAATGGGATGACGAGATTTCGCTGTAAGTCTTCTCCCTCTCTATTTTATTTACCGCT
Source organism: Chiua aff. virens (assembly GCA_038094695.1). Classification (NCBI taxonomy): domain Eukaryota; kingdom Fungi; phylum Basidiomycota; class Agaricomycetes; order Boletales; family Boletaceae; genus Chiua; species Chiua aff. virens. Next base: position 6,438 of record JBBPUM010001208.1, on the reverse strand, counting down.
TATCCAGAGCGTTCAAGGTCCTCTGAGCGTTCATCAAAAATATCTTTCGAAGTACTTGCATCTTGCGGGGTGGGATCGAACTTGTATGGCGAACCTCACATGAAATTCGATGTTACTGTAGGCGAGCTGCTTGATTGCAACAGCAAATCCGAAAGTAAGTAATGTTATCTCCGTTCGCTCCACGCTGATATCAACTTCGTCACCTAGTTGTGAGACTTACCAAACGGGACTGTGAAGTTTGTAAAATCAAGATTCAAGTCACTACAGATCCCAGCGGAAATGCATCGATTGTCATAAACGTGAGCTCTCCCGGTTGGCTTGAGATTGGATGTTCACCTATCTTATCGTCAGCCTACTGTATCAGAGGAGACGTGTCAGACCAAGAAACTGACAGTCACGGGTTTCCTAGCATTCGCTTGTTCCCGTCGGGAACAGGAACAACGATACCTGGATGACTCGATCGCGAACTTACAACAAGCACGAGATCTATGTACACCTTCTCACCCCAGTCGTGCAACTATTTTATTCCACTTAGCCAACGCGAAAATAATGAACTGCCGAATGAATGACGTTTGTGTTAATCTCGACGCACCAATCGAACTATATCGGACTTCCCTTGATCTACGTCCTCGTGATCATCCGGACTATCCACTCACTCTGCTCAGTCTCGGAGTATCCCTGAAAGCTCGCTTTCAACGAGAAGCAGACAAGGCAGACGAGGCAGATGGGGACTTGTTCCTCTCCCAGATTCTTGATGTTTGCCAGCCGGACAGCTACGTATATCAGGCAGCAATCTTCGCCATTCATAGCGCTGCGGATACCGAACTACTTCCTTGGGGAGTTTCTTCTCGTAGCTCTGAGCATAATGAGGAGCAGCTGAAGAACCTCGAGAAAATCGACAGACTGGATACCATCTTGCAACGGATTTTCTACCTTAACTCTCCCGTGCCACTGCTCCACCCACTCAGCATCCTTTTTTGTGTTCGATGGGACTGGGTTCATAACTTCATCGGTCTCGAGAGCGTAGTGTCTTTGCGGGAGGCTGTAGCACAATCCACTCCGGACAATCACCCTTACAAGCTCTCGCGGCTTGGCGAGCTCGCGCATTCACTGTGGCATTGTTATGAGCATTGCAATGATGTCATGGACTTGGAGAAGTCCATATCATTGATGGAATATACATTGCAGCTCATGCCGGACAGCCATTTAAACAAACCTACATTTTTAGACTGGCTTTCGATGTTGGTGTCAAGCCGGTTTCAGCGCTTCGGTGACACCGAGGACCTGGAGAAGTTGATATCATTGAGGGAGGATGCGGTGCTGCTCACGCCCAATGGTGATCCAGAGAAATTCAAAAGGAAATATGATTTCATGCAGTCACTCTCTGAACGATATGCTCGTTTCGACGACACCGTGGACTTGGAGAAGTTGATACCCTTGATGGAGAATATAGTGAGGTTCATGCCGGATGGTTATCCAGGCAGAGCTGAAAAGTTGAGCTACCTTGCAATGTTACTGTCGAGACGATACAAACGCCTCCACAACGTCGCAGACCTGGAGCAGTCGATATCATTGAGGGAGAAGGCGTTACACCTTACGCAGGATGATGATCCAGACAAGCTTGGACAACTACACAAGCTCTCATGCTTATTATGGCTTCGCTATCATCGCTTTGGAGAGATCGTTGACCTGGAGAAGGCGATTTCACTGGAGGAGGATATACTATTGCGACTCTCGCCAGATAGTTCTCCAACCAAGCTTACAACACTACACAGCCTCGCGACTTCGTTACGGAGTCGCCATGAGCGTTTTGGGGACATTGCGGACCTGGAGAAGTCTATATCTCTGGCAGAGGATGCGGTGCTGCTCACACCGGACGATGATCCAGACAAGCCTTCACGACTACACACTCTTGCTTCCTCATTATTGGCATGCTATGGGTGCCTCGGAGGCATCGTGGATTTGGAGAAAGCAATATCGTTGGAGGAGAATGCATGGCGACACACCCCAGATGATCACCCGGACGCTCTTGACAGGTTAGAATCTCTTGCATATTCGTTATTGATTCGCTATGAGCGCTTTCGGGATACTACCGACCTAGAAAAGTCAATATCTTGCAGGGAGGATGGGGTGCAACACATGCCAGATGATCATCCAGAAAAGCCCGCAATGCTAAACAACCTTGCACACTCATTAGCGTGTCGCTATGATCGCCTCAAAAACACTGGGGACCTAGAGAAGCGGGTATCATTGATGGAGAATGCATTGCAGTTGACACCCGCTGATCATTCGAGCCAGCCTCATAGGCTATTCGGACTTGCGTTATCATTATGGAGCCGCTATGAACATTTTAAAGACATCACGGATCTGGAGAAATCCATGTCGTTGACGGAGAGTGCATTGAGGCTCACCTCGTCAACAGGTAGTCGTCTCAAGCCTGCCCTACTAAATCATCAGGCGCATTTGTTATGGCGTTGCTTTCAGTATTGTGGAGACCCTGTGAACTGGAAGAAGTCGATATCTTTGGCTGAAGATGCAATGGAACTCACGCCAGATGATCACCCAGCCAAGTCTTTACAGATGTATGAGACAGCTCGGTTACTCATACTGGGTTCAGCAAGCTCACTGAGATTCAATTGTGGTAATCACCACGACACGCTGTCGGCTGTTCACCGAGCCATCTCATACTCTTCTCGCGCCGCTCATTCTCATATAGGCGAGCCTTCCGTGCGCTTCGAGGCCTCTAAAATTTGGGCGAGCTGTCTTCGACTCGGACTCAAATTCGAAACCCCCTTCCAGGAATTTGACCCGAAGTCCCTCCTTGATGCGTATACCACTGCCGTCAACCTTCTCCCACAATTAGCATGGATCGGGCTCTCGTTTCAAGATCGTTACCACCAACTTCTCGAATCTGCAGGCATAGTGCCGGATGCTGCTGCTGCTGCTCTTGACCTTGGTAGAACCGAGCTCGCTGTCGAATGGCTGGAGCAAGGTCGCTCTATCATGTGGAATCAAGTTTCCCAGCTTCGCACACCCATTGATGACCTCCGTTCCTCACATTTAGAGCTTGCTACTCAATTTGAGTGCGTATCGCGTGAGCTTGAACATGCTGGTGTTCGGCCCTGGGGTGTCAAAGACACTCACAGTTTCACCAACCACTCGAATATGGCAGATGGATCATTTGAACAGCAGACCAATCAACATCATAGACGCGCTATTCTTCGAGAGACAACTCTTACAGAGATACGCTCTTTACCTGGATTTGAAACGTTTCTTTTTCCAAAGAAGATCGATCAGCTCTCCTGCCTGATGCACTCCGGGCATGTGGTGTTTTTGAATGCCAGCGAGTACAGGTGCGATGCATTGGTGATCACGGCAACCTCAAAACAGGTCACCCACATCCCATTTCCTCTCACCAATCGCGATGAACTCGTTAGCATGCAGGCTCAGCTGGACAATGTACTGCAAAAATATAGGCTACGTGGAGACTCTGCGGACTGTGACAGGGCGGAGATGGACAGAGCTCAGGCTGTCAGATTAGTTAAAGATTTTCCAGGAGCGGATGATGTCTTTGGACTGGTTTTGGCTGACTTGTGGAACAGGGTTGTCGAGCCGATTCTTGACGCCCTTGGTTTATTGGTATGTGACAGACTTAGGTCAACTTTAATGTCGGAATTGGTAATTGATGGGCAACAGGTCCAGTCCGTGCCACCTTCCAAACTCCCTCACATCCTCTGGTGCCCAAATGGGCCATTTACGTTTCTCCCTATTCATGCAGCAGGCATTTATGATACAGAGTCACGGTCTAATCAAGGACCAAAACTTTCAGATTTTGTTATTTCCTCCTACATTCCCACGATGCGTGCGCTCGAAAAGCCACCTCAGCCAGAGCAAGACTCCCTGGCAACTCCAAGCAAGATTTCCTTGCTTACTGTTCCTCAGCCAAGTACAGATGGCCAGGGCCACTTATACGGCGCAGAAAAAGAGATGCGAGCCATAAGAGAACTCACATCTTCATCTCCATATATGGACCTCCAGGAGACTGATGGGACAGTCGAAGATGTCTTAGCGAAGATGAAGGAGTCAGATTGGGCCCATTTTTGCTGTCATGGCATACAAGACTATGAAAACCCCTTCGATAGCGGTCTCCTACTCGCTGATCGCAGACGCCTCAAACTTTCTGATGTGGTGCAGTTGTCACGCCCTCGAAGGGGTCTTGCATTTCTCTCCGCATGCCAGACCGCGATGGGAGACGAGAAGTTGTCGGACGAAGCGATCCACCTTGCGGCAGGAATGCTCCTTGCGGGGTGTCATCGCGACGATGTGGGCGATCAGGGACGATGATGCACCAAAGATTACGAAGGACGTGTATACGAGCCTGTTCGGAGATGGTAGAGTCCCGGATAGTAGCCGAGCTGCAGAGGCCTTGCATCATGCAGTCGGGAAACTTCGTGATTCTGGTGCATCATTTATGTCTTGGGTCCCGTTTGTTCACTATGGACTGTGAGCGCTTGAGCGTTGTTCCGGACACGTTGGAGACTGTAAACCGAGGGCACCAGATCCGAGTAGCCTGACCTTGTCTGTAGATAAGTGAAATTGAAGATTGGTGCCAGGTCTGCGTCAATGCTGCACTCATCAGTTTCGTAAAATGGTGTAATTATGATCCTCCAAGTCGGAGTGAAATGGGGTTGCAAACCCGAATCAGTACTCGAAGCGCATACTATATAAGCTGCACAGGGGCGATAGGATAAAGAAACGTCATCATCATGAACGATCATGATGTGCGCTCTCGGTTGACTCGGGGCGTTCCCCAACACTGAGTTTACAGATCAAGCCAGTAACTATGGCAATTCTAACTGCTGCTGCTGCGGTGCGAGTTATTGTTGTTGAGACCATTGTATAGCCTCTTTTGTCGAATCCTTTTTTTTCGACTGCCAATGCCAACGTTGAACAAGAGCGATGTGGATGCGGCTAATCCCGTAGGGTGATGCCGAAGTGCTAGTCCGTGCATGCCGGTCGCTTTCGTGGCTGAGAGAGAGGGTGAGGAGAGGGTAGTGAGGTAGCGAGGTGGGCGACACGAGGGCTTCCGGCCCGATGCACTGCCGCGACAGGGGAGCCGGATGCGAGGCTAATCTAGAGCGGAGCGCAACGGACGAGTGAGAGGGGGAGCGAGGGTTGCTCTGCGACCGGGAGTGGTGGGTGGGTGCAAGCGCGAGGAGAAGCAGCGTTCAGGCGCTGCAGGTGCTGCTGAGCTGAAGCGAGGTGGAAGGAGCGAAGTGGACGCGTCACTCCGCTCAGCTTATGCACGGATCAAGCCATTCTGGATGGGTCGTGAGAAAGAAAATGGTTAGCTTTGACCATGTCGCGTCTAACAGCAACATCGGATGAGCTGCCCCGAGGCCGGCGACTCGGAGGCGAACACGGTACAACAACGTGGGTGGTCAAGTGTCCCTGTTGATGAGAGACTCTAGGGCCCGGGGGTTTCCAATCTTTGAATGAACTCGTCTCCCTCCATACTTAGGATGTGTCCCGACCGTGCCCACAACCACGATGCCGTTGATATACCAAACGAGTCAACGCGGCTCTTACCAAGGGAGGATGAGGAGAGAGCCCTCTCCACCGAAAGCCTCGGGATCAGTCCGTTGAACGCAAAACCATCGCCGACACCTCTTCCTAAGGCCCAACTCGGTGCCCTCATTGCAGTCCGTATTGCAGACCCTATCGCATACCAGCAGATTTTCCCCTACGTCAACCAGTTCCTTGCGGATCTGCGGATAGCTGAGCCAGACCAAGTAGGGTTTTATAGTGGGCTGGTCGTACGTCTTTGAATTGTTTCATCACTAAATACGTGCCTGTTGACCTCCCCTCACACCAACGCCAGGAAAGCGCGTACTCACTTGCGCAAGTGTTTTCTGTGTATCAGTGGGGGAAGATATCAGGTTAGCACATGCTGGGTCACCTGTTGCAAGCACATGTATGCTCATGGATGATTCATCCAAGATATTATCGGTCGACGCCCTGTCGTGTTTATTGGTCTCGTCGGAATTGCAGTGACAACAACCACGTTTGGCTTATCCACGACGTTCGCCGGCATCGTTGCATCTAGATTTTTCGGTCAGTTGTTCCTCCTTCCTCTCTTTGCCTACTCGTTTCAGATCTGGAAATTGGATTCTTAGGTGGGCTAGTCTCGGGAAATGTGGCCGTAATTCATTCTATCCTGGCTGAGATCACAGATGACACCAATCAAGACATAGCGGTGCCGATCTACAGCCTATCGTGGCCAACAGGCACTATTGTCGGGTTCGTCTCCCTTTTTTTTCGTAATATCCAAGCATGAGGGTGATTCCATCGCAGACCACTCATTGGTGGGACGCTGGCGAATGCTGCAGCGCGATATCCATCATTCTTTTCCTGGCCTATCTTTGTGAAACATCCGTA
>JBBPUM010001207.1:0-10144 GCA_038094695.1 Chiua aff. virens | reverse complement strand
CAACAGATAGATAGAAGATATAGGCAATCACATAGCCTATTTAATAAGAACCGGATATCAATGACTTAGGGGATGGTTTACTAAAGATCAGTCGCGTGTGTGAGGCTTGTTGTTATGCACCTTGAGCGTCTTGCCACTCAGTGCTGTACATGTTCACGGCGTCAGGTTCAGTCACACAGGTTTTGCGGCACTGCCCTTGGCATGCCTTTCTTATGGCATATTTCATTACCGGACGGCATAAAGATTTCGGTAAGTCTTGCGCCAAAGTCTCTGAGGATAGAATTCGAATATGTACGTCCACAGGTTGAACAATAATCCAAATCACGTCAAGCCTGAGTATTTCATTAATCACTGATATTGAAGGAAACACACCTTTGCGAGACCAGGTACAGCGCTGTTTCTGTCTCCATCATAGTCGAGACTCGACCAGGTTTGTATTTTGCACAGCCAACTTACTGGGGCGATCAGACCTAGTGGGGTTTGAGCTCAGGATGTACACATCTTACGGTCTCCTAGTACACCGAATTATGTAACCCACAATAACGGAGTTCTGAAAGTCTTGCCGGAGAATGCACTCGTAAACTTGAAATTTCGGCATGCACCAGAATGAAGAAGACCGACGACGCACAACTCCATAGCTTGCTCTGCGATCTTATTAGCAATGTGTCAACTCCGAGATGCCTATGCTCGCCCAAATATATTCTATCCTTGTTGACGCGAATCTGAAGCTTGTACATCTCACACCGAAACAGAGCTTCAGTGAGTATGGCAGCTACAAAAGGTTCGTGAGACAGATTGACAACTTAACACCAGTGGGGACGAGCGTACTTCGCTGAAGGGCCAAGAAGGATGACTGTAGAACTTCGTACTACTAGTTGAGTCTAACTTGAACCCGAAGACCGTGGCATCCCCTCGCGGTTAGGCGGGAGATAGATGAGAAGGAAGTATAGATAATTATGTTACTCACATTGATACGTTGAAAGTCTGCTAATTTTTTGTACTGCCGGGAAACATCGTGCTTCATAATTCAACATCGCGCCGTGCGGCCGGAGCACAGAGCCCCGATCTGAGAACACGAGGATTCCCAATATCATGATCATACGCAGTAGCTGGTACTGGGAATAAGTAGCGGAGATCAAGCGAACTTGGCAATCTCACCGTTCCCGCCAGCCAGTGCTGTGATAACGTCCAGCTTCCTCGTCACATCAGTCAAGTATAGATGCTTGAATTGTATAAACACCGTTGGTGGCTGCCAGTCCCACACTGCTTACAGATTTCGCTTCCACTACAGCACCGGCTTGCAGGTCCGATGGCATGTTATGATGATCCCGAGGCCCCTGGGATGTACTTGACGGCATATTATCAGGGACTTCTGTGAGCTTTACGCTCCCAAAGTCGTATATGTTCAAGCAGTGTTAGGTTTCATCTCCAGCCTCGTGTACGTAGTCGTACCTACCGTTTCTTATCACTTGGCACTAAAATGTCGCAGGAAGTGTCCAATAGAAGGATATCTACACCCCGCATTCCAAGTTTCGAGTTCTCTTTGGTGATAGATCTGAGGTGGGAAAAAAACCACTGAAGGATAGATAGAAGGTGAAGTGACGACAACTCACCACATCGATGTGAAAAGAAGTATCTAGAATCCCTGGGCCCCACGGACTCTTTGATTTCTTCTGACATCGCAGTGATAGGTCCAGCACTCGCGAACCTGCGCAAGACTTCCTCAGCGATAGATAAGTGGGGTACATTAGGGGTGACTAGAGCATAACGTCTTGAGATAGGTCCTTGCGTGGTCTCATTCCTGACAGGTGCTAGGGCACGAGTAACTGGACAATGCACGCAAATCTGAGATTACAACTAAAGCGAGCTCGCGGCCGCTGATAAGGTTGCATATTTGATACAGAGAAATCGTCCAGCGGTTCACATGCATGGCATTAACCATGTGATTACGTTCCGAAAACAACGAGAACCAAGGTACGGTATAATATCTATGCGAGGATGATGGTATGATAAGAAGGAGCATGCATGACTACTCACCCCTCAGGCATCAGGTCGGGCGCTGGCGATCCCTCTCCCGACTCGTCTTGGTGTCCACCCTGACGTACTCACTCTCGTCTGGCGAGGTAGAGTCAGAGTCTTTCCTCACCGCAACGTATGCCTCGCCAAGCATCTGCAGCGCAACGGCACGGAGGGTGGCCTTGCTGCGTGGAACAGCAGGATCTTCCAGTACGCGGTCACACGTTTCACGCAAAACCGATTCGATTTCGAGTTTCGTTCCCTGTGGACAAGGGCAGTTAAAGATAGGTCGACGTAAAAGTGATCGCGTGATGAAAGGGGCTGACCTTGAAGAGAGCTTGCAGACCTTTCTCGGCAGCTTGCTCTTCTAAGCGCTTCTTCTCCTCAGGTGATAAGTTTCCGGCCTTCTCGGCAGCTTGAATTTGATCGAACACGCTCTTGAGCTCGATCGCCGAGCGGAGTGTCGATACTCTGTTAATTGTGAGGATCCGTATACAATATAGTGCCAGAGTACATACGTCTCACTGAACACGTGGTACTTTCCTTGCACATTGTGCAACCAGCCACCGACGCCAAAGAATGTCTGACTGGTGGCTAGGAAGTGCTTCGCCTTCGACACATAGACAAAGCCGACTGCATGCAGTAGCTCGACACCGTACGATTCCTTCCTAAGCTCACTGGTACAAACGTTTGCTGAGTTGGGCAAACTTGAAGAAAAAAGAACATACTCTGCCTCCAGTTGACATATCGTACGCCAACTCTTAGATACCTCCGAATCTTCCGGACCCGTCGCTGACTCGGTAAATATGCTAAGTTTGCGATCCAAGTTCTCGACACTGTCAAAGGTGTGAAAAAGATAAGACGACTGTCAACCAATATCACACTGACAGCTTCCGTATCCGTTCTGCGCGCGCTTCAGCTTTCTGGCAAGGTTGTTAAGTAGCGATAAAAGTCAAAATAAATCGAGTTACCTCGGCATTGGCTTTCTTCTCCTTCTCTTCCTTCCGTGCTCTCTCCTCTTCCGAGATAATTTCTTTGCCCTTGGCATCACGCTTCACTTCTTTTCCGTTCTCCCCGTCCGCTTCGTCCGCTTCTTGCAGCGCAGTTTTCATGTCGTGCGCTAAGCTAATGTGACCAATGATGGGCAGGAACCGTTCGCCACCAAATATCGCGCCAAAAACCTCTTCAGGATCCACAAAGCCGCCTTCCGGTGCACTTTCCTTTGGACCGAATTCGTTGTACTTTTTACGCAGTACTGGGTCAGAGAGCGTCTGGTACGCGATTGCAATCTCCTTGAACCGCTCTTCTGCATGGGGATCGTCGGGGTTCTTGTCTGGATGGTGTTTGATAGCCAGTCGTCCTTGACATTCAAATGTTAGTATTGCAGACAGAGGAACAGTGAAAACATGGGTGGATAAACGGGGAGCGAAAACGAAAACTTACGGTACGCTTTCTTGACATCCTCTGTGGTTGCGTCGATCGGAACGCCCAGAAGATCATAGTACGCAGTCTCCAACGGTTTCTCTTGTGTGCCAATCTTGCGTCCTTTGCGTGCGTTTCCAGGGGTGGCATTGTTGCCATTGGGTGTTTGCGGTGTAGAGGTAGGGGCGACGCCTTGTGAGAGCTGTATGGGATAGAACACATGTTGGTACACGGTTTGACATTGTGCACACTTGACGCGCAGCAGGGTTCCTTGAGGTGGTATTGGCGATGGTACGGGGAACTCAAGTAAGGCGCTGCAGGTGCCACATTGCGAACGTAGGTGTGGACTATATAGTCGTGAAGTAAATACGGGGTACGGCGTGGTCATGATCGTTGCAGTGAACATCACTAGCCCTCCCCTAGCCAAAAAAGGGCTAACTTCGAGTCACGTGACCCAGATATCATAAGGCGTTCATAGGATGCTGCACAGTCCACAGGACCACAGCTAGTAGGGTTTACCTTCTACCAACACCTTGACGCTTCACGAGGATGTGGATGCCTCGAGCCGCTAAAATCTGGTGATGTCTCATGAAAATGCACTCACTGAAGTGCTAACGGTCGTTTCTTTATTGACAGGCCAATAATAGCATCCGATTTACCAAAAAAAGCACATTATTGCGCCCAATATTGTTCTCTTCTAATGGATGTCTACGACGATTGCTGAGTGATAAAAGGGATTTTTTTTATCACTCAGCAATCGGTGTACTTCATCTACGATGTGGAATTACTTACAAAAGTCGAGCAACCAGAGCTGACCCTTGGCGCTTAGGCTCTTAAACCACAAGGTCTCAAAACTAGTCTGGTCCACAATATGAAAGGGGCCGTCCACGTTTGAAATACCTTTTAGGAACGATAATGGACCGTAAGCTCCGCTCCCACGAGCATGCCAAGGAGATCAACCTTCAAGCTGTTGAACTATCGCCAAGAGCCAGAATAATCCTGGGAAGGCCCCTGAAAACCCAGAAGCGGACACACGTATGCTGATCTGAGCAGGACAACTTACGTGCCAATGTTCTGATTGCCCTCGTCGCTTTGCGGAAGAGATCGCAACTTAGACTTTTACAACTTGACGAGTACACGCTGCGTCGCAAGTGCGAATCAGACATGGAAATCCCATAGAGTCAAGCGCTGGTTCCTCTCGGATGAGTGGACCGATGAGTGAAGGTGTAGAAAGTCAGCACTACCCACCATAACAAGCGTCTATAAGAAAAAGATAAGGTTATTGTAAAGCCACATCTATTCTCGGGTAGGCTGACAGATAAGACTACTAGCCTCATCAATCAATCAAACCGAGAATAAATACAATGAAACCATTTTAGACGGGATGAAGTTGACACAAACCTCAAGACAACCTTTTGTTGCAGTCAGCTGTAAAGTCGGTGGTTGTAATAGCATGTCCTGGTTTTGAAAGAAAAGTCCTTGTGTTTTGTGAGATTATCGGGGGATAAGTCGACCGCCGGATTGTATATCACTTCCGAGATTCGAGAATAGAATAAGCCATTGGTGGATAGTGTGGTGCACCGAAATGGATCGTGATGAGTCAGGCGGCGGGAACGCAGGCGAACCAGCCTAAAGATATTAGTACGCAAAGCTGATGTCAAAGGAAGACTGCTGCTCGGAGAATTTCCCTTCCATGTAGCCGCATGGTAGCCTTGGCTAACCACCCTACTGACTCGATTGAAGGCCATACATCGTATGTGTGTGCAGTCATCGTGACTTTTCTCAGAGCTGAAAGTGCGTGAAAGTTATGCCCCCACTGAAGGTAAAAATCAACCAAAACCTTTCCAACTCTATCACCGAGCCGACGACGGTGCGAGAGACACGTCTCATCCCATCGATGTATTGAAACAGTCTAGATGTGTTAAAGATGCGAAGTTGAAAGCAGGTCAGCGAGTCGTAGATTTTGATGATCACTGATGTGTTCCAAGACAAGTAAGGGGCTGTGTCCGCTCGAGTCGGTGTCTCACACGCCTCAAACCACTTCACCAACGTCAGCGCGTCAGCAGTGACACTCAGTCTGTACGAACATGGCATTCTCAGTTAACTTTGCAACGCCTGTAAACACGGCCCTGCTCATCTATATCCTCTACTCGGTCGAAAAAATGGTCTTTCCGCCTATCTCCAAGCCGAAGCACGTCCCGCACGAGTTCAAGCAGGGGTACTCATGGATGCCCAAATCACACCCACCTACGGTGTTGTTCCAGACGTACACTCCAAAGACACTCGCCCCATTTAACGGTGAGGACGGTGGTCGGATTTTGTTGGCAATAAACGGCACTGTATTCGACGTTACTGCGGGGCGCAACTTTTATGGACCTGGTACGCTGATGCAGCCCATCTGGCAAGCAGACGAATCTGACATTCACTGATGTTTGATACGCAGGGGGCATGTATGGCAACTTTGCGGGCCGGGATGCTTCCCGGGGCATGGCGAAGCAATCGTTTGACTTGGGTATGTTTCTTCTCCGTAATTTCGCTTAGTGCAGGGCATAACGGAATTTTGACCTTAGAAATGTTGACCCCGATCGACCAGCCCCTAGACAAGCTAGTGGACCTCCGCCCAGATGAAACGTACGTTCGTCGATGTATGCGCCTCGCACGTTCTAACCTATATGTGCTGTAGTGAAAACATGAAAGGTGTGTCCAGCTGATTCGCCTCCTGCGCTGCTAGTTACGATTATCAACTTTCCTTCAGGTTGGATCGAGCATTTCTCGAACAAGTACGTCATTTGTGGCAAGCTGGTAGAGAACGATGCGATATGAGTTGCCCTACTCTCGTGCACATACGCAATGTCGAAACTGTCACCAGCTTCTTGTATCATCTCGACTCTTCTGGTTATTAGTAACTGACCTGTTTATGTATCGTATCAATGTCACTATTGTTGTAAATGCTGGGTGTGCGATTCTGCCCGTTTCGACATTGGTGGAGTACACAGTCGGACTTTCAGAAACCACTAGTGGTTGCTAGATTCAACCTTGTGCATCATTCGTTAGCGTCCCCAAGTCTTCCCCACCGTCGATGAACTAGCAACCTGGTCTGGCCAGTCACGCTATCTAAAGTTTACATCACCACACACGACCATACTGGCATCTTCCGCATGGACGACGACGACAACTTCTTCACCAACCTCGATCGCCCCGCCAATGCCTTTCAAAATCGGCTTCGCAATGCCCCCCGCGACGACGACGGCGGCGACGTGCCGATGGCCGCCGGTGCCCTGCCACTCTTTAACGACGACCTAGACGCGCCAGAGACGCCCCTCCAACACCTCATCCGACATTGGATGAACGAGCGGCACGCCCCGGATGTGCTCCCCATCGCAGAAGACGTCCTCGCCGGGTTGCTCGATCATATTCGGCGTCAGGTAGGTGAGATATCTGGTGTCGATACTTGTCGAGCGCGGGTTCATTGTCACGCTGCAGTCCGAGACCGTTCAGTTGTTGCGGTCTGATCCGTCGTCTTCAGAGGACGAACACTTTCGGACCATGCTCGCACAAACGGAGGTCGAGCGTGCCAAATTCGTGGTCAGATCATACCTCCGCACGAGGTTGTTCAAGGTGAGCCGAGGTTGCGATGCGTGCTTTCAGATTGCCTACTCATCCACAAATTGATTGATCACTACAGATTGAAAAGTTTGCTCGGTATATCATGACGAACCCAGAGGTTCAGCAACGTCTATCCGAGAACGAAGTGGACCATGCCCGCAGGTGATGCTTCAATACTTCGGTCATTGACAGCCAAATGAACCTTTTGCTCAGATTTGCGAAGCTCACAGACCGGCATTTCTACAATTCGGTCCTGCAAGGCTTGCCCGGAAATCAACAGACGCTGGACGACAAGCCACCTTTTCTGCCACCAATGGGTGAGTAATGAGACGACCTCTAGATTATCTCTAACAGGTACGGGTAGTCGCTGAGCCTGATAAAAGCAATGCTGTCTTTGTCCACGCTCGTCAGAGGTGTCCGCCAGTGAGATTACCCGAGTGAGCCTTCCTATACTTCATCCTACCAAGCAGGAGACTGACTCTGGCCAGCGGCTCTACCCTGACCATGGAAAAAGGACATATCTCGTTAACCCCTTACTCGATCGTCGAGCAGCTGGTCTTGAGAGGCGAGGTTGAGTTGGTGTAGTTAATCTTGATGTATCCTTACCAGTTGTGAGGACGGTGTATGATTGCCGCGCCAAGGATACATTGCTCTTTCGTCCGGAGACTGCCCTCATCTCGGAACATAGGGCGAATCCTCGTCATCCCGCCAATCTGCCTCTTGGTCTCGATGACTTGCTTCCGCATACCCATCCTCGTCCTCATCCATCGCTGTGTCCGCTTCTGGTTCTGATTTCGCGCCTCCGACCACTTCTTCACCCGCGCCTTCCTCATCCACGTCCACCTTTTTCTTGCGTCGCCTTTTTGGCTCCCCTGACGCAGCAGGGGCGCCGTTCTTCTTGGATTTCCCTCGTTTGCGTTTCGATCCCTCCGCAGCCTCCGCCTCGAGGTCGATAGTTCCACCAGCCGACGGATCCGGTACGGATTCCACGATCTCCTTCAAGAAATCCAGCATCTCCGTCGTTTCAACAGCATGTTTCCTAATAGACAGCCGTTGTGGTTGAGAGGAAAGAGAGCTGGGCGCGAGACACGCACAGATGATATGCCTCCACCTTTTTAGCACCCCGTTCGACCGTGACTTTGCTTGCCTCCTCGACGATCATGGCGAGAAAGAGTTCGAGGGCCTTGGCTATATCATGCAACAAGGATATGAGAGGTGAGACATGCATAGGAGACAGGCGTGCATGACGCATTCTCAGTTAGAGGAAGAAATAAGGGGCGTACATATCACGACGGGGGTTGCCTGCGCGACTTTGCCGACCTCTTCGTCCTTTTGCATGATCTTCTTTATTCGGGCCTGCCATCCCGTCTCAGCGATAGGGTCCAGCGAGATTGGATGAGGGTCTCACCACAGGGAACTTGGTCTGCTTGTTCTTTGTTTTCATGATACAGTGATAGTCTCAGTCAAAGTAGAGCTAGCTAATGGTTATATGTTCGGCATGACTCGCTTCCAGTTTAAGCATCCCGATCTCATCACCACGTGATCACACGTACATGAAGTTATGAACGAATGTTACAGTCCAACTCCGTAGTCCTACCGACATGTTCCTGATAGGCCTCAAGGTCATATTAAACAATGTGGAGTAAAAAAATACTGCAACCGGCTCCGCTTCATCTGAGCAAGATCCGGAGATGAACAAAAGAGTGGTATGTGACATGACTTGCCGTGGTATATGTATCAGATTGATAATTCAAGTTAAAGTTTAGATGGGATCTTGGAAAGTTGCCCAGAACAATGGAGCGAGAAAGCAATGAACTGCGAATGTGAATGTCCAGGAGAGAAAAAAAGTGGATCCTTCCCATATACATAGCACAAAAAATTCCAGGAAATGAAGCAAAGCCTAGTCCCGTTCATCATACATTCTGAGTGGGAGTGATTCCGGTAGGCGATAGCTTTCTCTCCCTATCGAACGATAGAGAAACTCAGTAACGAGGGGGAAACGCCAAGATAACACGCAACGCACCCGTTGGCGTTACCCAGTAATTCCTCGAATCTCCGTCTCAGATTCTCCAGTCGTTCACCTAACTGATTCTGGGGAGTACCGTACTCATGCGCATGGTCGATCTGGAACGCTCTGCATTCACGTAAAAACTGTTCCAGGTCCTTCACGCGTGTAATGGACAACTCGGGCTCTCCAGAGCCACGTGAACGGGCCAGGTAAGAAGCAACTATCGTAGAAAGACCACCTGCAACAAGTTATCAATCCATGGGCCACCCTGAATCTGGATCTTACTCACCCAAGACAGCAGTTGAAACTTGGGCCTTAGTTGTCCTCATGGTCAGCATGCGGGCGAACAACTGAGAACATATAGTGCACTTACCTGCCTTGCAGTTGTGACGGCAGCCGAGAGACCTGTCGTCAACGCTCCCAATAACACCTGCAAACCAATCGCAATATTGATGGCATAGCCTGTCCATAATGCTGGATCACAGTGAAATACATTCAGACTCCGATCGACCCGGAAGCACCATCATATGACCGACCTTTCCGGGCGTATTTGTCCCGCTCGACAGCGGCGTTATCGATGGTCGGCTGAAGACGTTCCCCCACGGTTCGCTTCGTCTATTATCGTGGGGAAACAGATAAACATTCTGCTCCGACGTATCCTCGGCGAAATGGTGCTTACGTCGCTCTTTTCATCCACGGGGACTATCCAATCCAGCCCAGAGTTACTGGCATGATGAGCCATCGAATGGGCCGAAGCACCAAACGTCTGCCGTCGGGAGGACACGCGTGCATGTGCCTCTCGGCTACGCGCAGGAGGCGGTGGGGCGACTGGAGTGCGTTCAAAGTCGGTATACGGATTGCTGGCACTCGCATCGGTTGTGCGACCCTCCGATGGATTCAGAAGACGCTGCTCTATCGTGGACCCGGACCCAGAATGGCGGAGTCCGTTGTTAGGCCCAGAGGCCCCGTTGCCATCGCTTGGAGCCGCTGCGACGACTTGAAGGTGTTCGGGCTGGGAAGCGGTGTGCTCGCCGCCTAAGGAAGGACCCACAGAGGGCTGCGAGTTCCGCTCGTGGTCCATGATAACGAGGA
>JBBPUM010001206.1:0-10146 GCA_038094695.1 Chiua aff. virens | reverse complement strand
CGTAAACTGACCGTTACCAGTCCTTGTCCTTCCAAAAGAGGTACTGTCAACTTCGAGGCTTCGTCACAGACGAAGTTATTGCTAACAAACCACTAAAGATAGAGTACATCTGGGTGGGTGTATAGTGATTTCCTGAGCTGATGCATCCCTGACAAGAACGCAGAATAAGCAATGGTCTTGGGTCACAATCATGTTTCTTCTTGTGCGTATCTAATTTCCAATGTACTTACCCCTAAGACATCTTCTAATGGGACTCCGATAGGTCCGTTATTGTGGTCTATATATTGTGGTGTGAGTGCATGGCTGCTGAAATGTACATAGTGTATGCTGACCTCAACCGTGCACTAGGTACGATGCCCTCAGTAAGTTTGCATCATACAGTGTAAATTTCTTCGTGCTTTGACAAGTGCAAAAGCAGGGAGTAGTTTCATGCCAGATCCGAAGGTGTGTTCCACAAGCCATCGGGAACTAATGGATGTTTATAATTTCTATGTGCCCTTAGGTGTACGTATTGTGCTAATCACCATCATTGCGCATTCAATGGGTGTCTAATAACAGTGAAACAGTTGTGAGTATTTGCTTCAAGAAGTTCAAGTATTTCACCTGCCTTATATTTGTACGTATTTCAAGGCAATACAATGATGTATGGTGAAGATTGGATATTCAGCCTCTTTCTCGGTGCGGCCGAACGTGAGTAGCACTCCGAGTCTGGTTACTCTGGTCGAGAAACAATTTCTACTTCGATAACCACAGTTGTTATGATCCTACGTGTATGGGCAATGTACACCCAATCAAGACTAGTCCTCGCCTTACTTCTTATGATACTTTGCATCGAGGTTGTTGCCGTCGTAGCAGTTGCTGTTGTCGATACCAAGCAGAAGAATGGGTACTGTATGTACAGCCACTAACTTGGTAAATGCATGCTACACTCACAAGTGGTCAGGGGTCGCCACCCAGGTACTGGAGTATTCATTTTGCACGGCGCAACTTACACTTCCTACTTGGTCTTACTATATTGCTAACATTTCACAAATGGCTTTTGGCACAGTGTTGTTCATGCTAGCTACTGCTCAGTTTGTGAGGCAGTCACTTCAAATGTACCGCATCACGAAACAGTGGAAACTCAGCCGGTACATGAACCTGCTCATTGAGCAGGGTAGCCTCTACTTTCTAGGGTAAGCATGTCCAGCCTTACTTTGTGAACCTAAAAGCTGTTTATACACCAACGACGTCATGCCACAGCTGAATTTTTTACGTCACAGGATTCTTCTGTTTAACATCACCGACATGCTTGGCTATATTGGATATATTCCGAACACCGGCTGGCAGTTCATACTATCGGGCATCACGGAATATGTTCCCCTGTACACTCTCACCCCTCGATTCATCATCAGCATCAGGGAGATGTATGCGCATGATGTTCAAGGGAGGCGTGGTGGCGGGATCGACAGCAGGTTTGGGCTGTCTACGTTATCGTCATCCAGCCGTGGCGCTGCTGGAGGGCCGATGGTATTTGCAGCTGGTGAGCAGAGTGAGAATGCAGAGAACTTAGAGGCGGATAATGTCAATGGCCAGAACCAGGTAACTCAGGTCGTGGAAGACATTGAGTTGGTCCCAATGGGGGTCGAGTCTGCTCAACAGCCTGAGGTATAGTTCAAGTGAAGCAAGGATCGTCACCAGTCTTACGGTATTATAAGTGGATGTGGTCGTCGCGCTGAATTTAACGCCAGATACTTGTCCAGCAAGTCGATGAACGCATGAACGGCTTCATCGTCCATCTTCAAGTTTACCAACGAGGCTCGGGTAGCATCAGACATGCACAGAGATCCCGGGACGGCTTTGACACGGTGCCGATCATGCAATCGACCTTGATATTCTCGATTTTACCGCGTTCACAAAGAGATATCCGAGTTTTGATCATCTTGGTGTCGTATTAACCTTTGACCTCCCTCATGACTCGTGGTGAGAGCATTTGACTATTGGAATACGTCAGGAGTGCATCTGATCAACCAGATATTTAACCCCGAATGATAAGAGGCTCTGAGAATTAGAACCGTTGCGTTAGGGATCTAAGATGCAACCAGTTTGTGGTGACCTACACACTCCCGACGGAACCGGCTATATTTAAACGCGTGATGTCATTCTCGGAGGTATAAGTCCAAAGCACGTGTGTTCATTTTCTGGATTAACTTGGGCGGAACTCTCACAACTTTGATTATCAAAGGACAATTAAACGCAGGTCTCTGAGAACGGGCTACTTACCGGTGAAAACAAGCTTAAGGACCACATACGAAGAAGACTGCAGTGTGCACCCTCTCGCACCTCAAGGTCTCATGGTCTTCCATGCCGCCGACTGGGCAATTGCGGCTGTCGAAAAGTAGCTTACTTCAACTTACTCTTCTCGTTGGCTCGTGTTTATTTACGCCATATCTCTGAGTACAGATGAACGGTATCAGTTCCTAAGGACTGTAACACGGTTTCCAATTGGATATAAAGGTGAATGGCATTGGGAGACCTGGTCTAGAGCTAGGAGAAGAGAAGTGCATCTGGTGCGGAAGGCCGGCAACATTGATCAAAGATATGAAGGGACCCTGAACTAACGATCCAGGTAGTCTTAGATCTTGTGATGCCTATGAGGAACAGCGCAGAAAACACCCATTTCTTGCGCTAAATCTAGACCTGCATGCGGTGGGATGCGGAAAGGACGGGCCGAGGTGACGTTTTGAAAAAAATGACTGAGAATTTGCACGACCCAGCTGACGCTAAGGTCGTATAAATAATCTCGAGGGCTTGGTCCATGGCGCGTCTGGCTTTTGTATCCTACTTTCAGAATGGACTGGTTGCGCAATACATAGAAGGAGTTGACTGTGAAACCTCGACATCATTTTCTGTGAAAACTATAAATTTGTCTACGAACCTGGTTGACCGGAGCGACACAGGGGACAACAGTCACTACTCCACTAACGGGCAGGCTGTAGGTAACGAATGAGGGGCACAACAAGTAATCGGTTTCGATATTACTTCCGGTTGACAACCTGTGTGATCGGTGCCAATTTGAAGGGTACAGAAAACGACTCGAGCTTCCCTGAATACCCCAAGGTCGATGGTAATATGGACCCGAACGATATGCAACTCTTCGAATGGTTTGTGATGTGCGGCAGAGAGCTATCGAACTGGTACTGTGAACGATATTGGCCCATGGCTAAGATGAGTAGCGG
Organism: Chiua aff. virens; assembly: GCA_038094695.1. Taxonomy (NCBI): domain Eukaryota; kingdom Fungi; phylum Basidiomycota; class Agaricomycetes; order Boletales; family Boletaceae; genus Chiua; species Chiua aff. virens. The sequence continues at coordinate 6,928 of JBBPUM010001206.1, read as the reverse complement.
GAATGGCCTACAACCAAGAGATTGTTCAATCCGTGCATTCCGATCGCTTTCGTGGCTGAGAGAGGTGAGGGTGAGGAGAGGGTAGTGAGGTAGTGGGGTGGGCGAAGCCCGCGAGGGCTTCCGGCCCGACGCATTGCCGCAACAGGGGAGCCGAGCTGCGCACCCAAAGAGGAAGGAGGGCTGCGACGCGCGACGTGAGGCTCCCAAACTGAAGGAGCAGGCGAGTGGGCAAGGCGCCGGGGTAGGGAGGGCGGGGTGCCCAGGATGGAGGCAGGGTGCCAAGGTAGGGGCCAGGGTGCCCAGGTTGGAGGCAGGGTGCCATGCGCCAGGGAGGCGAAGTGGGGCGGCATCGCCATCACCCTCTCTTCAGCATGTACAACATGTCACTCCTCTCTCAGGCATCTCGGCACGGCTTGAGCACTAGGAACCATGGTAGAACCTTGGGGCGTCCAAGACCAGGCAGCGGGAGAGATGCAAGAAAGCGCGAGGAGAAGCAGCGTTCGGGGGCTGCAGGCGCTGCTGAGCTGAAGCAAGGTGGTAGAAGCGAAGTGGACGCGCCACTTCGCTTAGCTCATGCACGGACTAAATTCTACGCGACCTCGTGACCTCGGAAGCGTAGAATCGACAGTAGTGGAACAAGGCGTACGGGTAAAAACTTGAATAAGGTCGAACCTCGTTGTGACCTTTGTAAGGAGGTTGAGTCAATCCGGACAATTGGCGCAATTCGCGAGACAAGGTGGTGGCTCTCGTCCAGATCAACTATTAGCAACACACAAGCAGAAAGTCGAGCTTGAAGCTTGAAGGACGGAGGATGTCTGACCAGGCCGAGGGGGGTGAGTGAAATGAAGATCGCCTTCGCACATACCAGGATCTGTGTATGAAGTGGGTTAGTGTGTAGTGCTACGCATGGTGTGGGGAGACCGAAAGACCTACAGGCGAGAAGATCGGGATGGTTGCGTGCACACGTCAGCCTCCTAATGGGAGCAGTGAAGCTGGTAGATGAACGAGGGTGATAGGAAATAAACGGATCGGACGCTAATTGCACACTATTTGGATCACGCAGTGAATATGAAGCATGCAGAAGAGTTGTAGAACATGGCGGCGATGATTGATTCATATTCGGAAATTCTTTGTTCTGGTCTCAAAGAATTGTCAGAGTGTCAGGAAGCGGATAGAAAGTTACATGACCGAGAAGAGTAAGCCACGTATATATCGTGAGGCAAAAGGGCGATACAGCCTGCTGGCCGAACTTGAACGAAACTTCAATGATAGTGAATTCCGATGAGAGTCAGGGAATGCCCTCGGGAAGGCCGCCGAGAAGGTCCTGCCAGTGCGCACAACCCGTTTGGGGTGGATAAAGTCGGAAACAAAATCGCCAAATCTTCGGTCTGGACAGTGGTGGTTGAAGCAGCTGTTGTTCTCCAGGGACACAAATGGAGCTGATATTATGATGCTGAGCAGTCTCGGCGGCGTTCAAATTGGCAGTTTGAGTTGTCCTCCCTCAATAACCTATCATTATAAGTGTTCCTTGGTGAAATGCATTTCTTCTGTTGTCCAACAACGCATGAAGAATGGTCCATCCCCGGTGTCTGCAGCTCTACACGGACCAAAGAGCAACAAGATTATAAACACACACAAGTAAAACGCTACAAGCGCAATTACCAGATCGACTCATATGGTGTTATCCTAAAAGGATGCACGAGTGCCTCCTTGGGGGTCAATCGTCGTGCCGGGTCCAACGCCAGACACTTGTCCAGCAAGTCGATAAACGACACCAACGAGGGTGGCATCGGCCGAGTATGGAGATCCCGCGATGCTTTTGAAGTGTGGACGTTGCGCATAACATTCTGAAACGGGGGTCAGGTGACGTCGTGACACGGATCAGAGTTCTACTCACAGCGCCTGTGACGCGATCAGTTTTGATACTCTCGAACCCACCATGTTCGTCAAAGAACATGTCCCCAAACGGCCTCTTTGATCATCTTGGTGTTGAATCGACCTTTGAGCTCCATCATGAGTAACAGCATTTGGTTATTTGAATGGCCGGGGAAAAGAATTTTGCCAGTGTACAACTCGTAAAGGGTGCATCCGATCGACCAAACGTCCAGCGCTGGGTCATAGGGTACTCCGAGGACTAAACCGTTCCGTTAGGTCTGAGTTGATCAATTTGTAGCGACGTACTGATTTCAGGGGCTCAGTAGAACCGACTGACTAGATAAGGCGTAATTTCATTCTCGGAGGCATCTGAAGCAGAACCCAAGTCGCACAACTTCAATAAAGTCTTTTGCTCGTTTACCTTTTCGAGTCATCAACATACTAGCAAGTCAACTCATAGTGGAACCCACCAATATATTGTCAGGTTTGATGTCCGCATGCATGATATTCGTTTTCTTGAGTAAACCCAGAGCGAGGAATAGTTGGTGAGCATAGGCCCTTACGGCCTTGATGTTCAAGCCAACATCTTTGCCAAAACGTTTGACGACGTCCCTGAGATTCATGCTATGCCAATTGTTATGAATGACAGAAAGAGAATGATGGAGATCACTCAACGCACCTCATCGATTCAAACACAAGGCAAAGGTGCCCGCGATGTTCGAACGTTCTTTCCAAGCGAACGATATGCTTTTTATCGTCCGGGTCTGCTTGCCTTAACTTATTAAGGATCTGAACTTCTTTCAATCCAGCACGATACCTGATGGCACCATTAGCACTCAAAGAGGGAAACAGGAAAGGAAGACGAACATGGATTCTTGACACCTGATGATCTTAATTGCAACCTCTTTGCTACCCTCACCAGCGTCTTGAAGTACACGGGCTCTAACGACATTGGCAAACATGCCCTTTCCAAGAGACGAGAAGACTTGGTAACGGCCACCGTCGAGTTGCTCACCAAGAATGACTTGATAATAGCCCTCTGGGTCTGCAGCAGAATCGAGCGTTGTCGTAATCAGTGCTGGAGCGGCCGGCTGCTGCAAGAGTACCATCGATACGATAAAAAAAGGATAACAGGAAAAACGACATACGACGATCTTCTTGACCTTTTTCACCTTTTTCTTTCTCTCCGATGTTGCAATGGCAAACATGTTGTCGACGCCCTCTTCTTCGTCCTCTTCGTCCTCTTCGTCTTCCACTTCTTCGACGTCGACTGCCATCTGTTCACCATTATATGCGCGCATACGTGCATCTTCACGACGGTCCAAGCTAGGATCGTAATCAGCGGCAGAGATCTGTTCACCAGTCCCATCCTGTGCCTGAGCGTTCGTACGTGCGTTACCCTCATCTTCATCCTTTGCCAGCTCAAACGCATCCGATTCGGGCGCTGGCGACGCCGAATCGCGCTTGCCTTGTAACGCCACACGGAAAGACCACCCATCAGTAAACGCCCCGCATCGAGACCCATTACTCACCTATTGATCCATTCTGCATCATCGTCACCGACTCTCCCGGTGCCACATCGTCGACCGCACTGTGGGGCTGAGATGGAAGATCAGAAATAGAGGAGACAGGCTGAGGCGGCTGGACCGCACTGCTTGGTGGACCTGGGCTTGGGCTGACGCTTTGCATCTCGCTCGCGATCCCGGCATACTTTGCGAGGATAGCCTGTCTACGCACACGGCGTGCTGCACGAGAGGCCTCCTCGGATACATCGACGTCCATCTCGAGTTCGAGCTCCACCTCGAGTTTGGGTTTGGGTTTGGAAAGTGGTTGGGGTGGCTTTATCCGAGGCTCCGTCTGACGTTGCCCTGGAGGCGTTGGGGAGGGTGGGCGTGGCGATATCCTTGGGAAATACATATGAGCGATGCAGAATGCAATGTAACGACTAAACGTGCACTCACTCGCCTTCTTCCCTATCAGAGTCCGGTTTTTGTGACGGTTGTGATGGTGGTGGACGTCCGTTGGGGACGGCACTGGCAAGCGGTCGATTGGCGACACCTGGTGAGCGGCGCCGCTCGTCGTCTCTCCGGCGATGCTCTCTGTCCCGGTCCCTACTGTACTCACGACGTCTGCCTCTGTCCCGCTCCCGCTCCCTGTCCCTGTCCCGCGAACGGGAACGATCCCGTCTATCCCAGCTGTCCCTCTTGCTTCGCTTCTCCTCCCGCCACCCCCGCCCTTCGTCTCTTCCCCTTTGTCGTTTGTAAGACGCATGGGTATGTGCATGGCCAGAGTCTGACTCGTGGTGTCCCTCCCAGGATCGCTTTGCGCCTGCGGATACGTTAGTCATTGTTTGCTCGAGTAAAATAATTTGGTTGACTGGGCACCGCACGATGGGGGAATGGGAAAGAAGGGAGATGTACGAGAAGTGGTGAATGGAAAAAACGAGCCAGGTGGTGGTGTTGGCTTACGTTGCCGTGGAAGGCGGAACAAACCCACCGCTCACCGAAAACACAACTTGCCTTTTGGGTCCTCTGGCGAAGGTAGTCGAAACCGAAACTGAGGACCCAGAGGAAATGCACTTTGAGACCGAGGGTGGCGAGGAAGTAGGAGCGACAATGACGTGTCAGTGTAGCAAGATGGAAAGTGAGTGGTAACTGGGACGAGGAATGGACATGAAAGAGTGTTTCATGCTGAACTGAAAGGACACAAAAGGGAAGTTGACGTGGGACCAGATTGCTCAGACTGGATGAGTCCACCGCATGTCCGGTGCCCACGGTGCGGAATCGTTAATCCGCACTTTGTCACATCTAGTCTTGACAACATTGACGCGTCCAAAGTTCATTCTACACATATACATGATTTTCTTTATTCCTTCCGCATTTCTTTCGCCCCGAGCCAGCTTCCAGGTCGCCAAAGTGAACCTGCACTGTTCTGACCCGGTCCCGCGCCAACATCACTCTTGATTTCCATCTTGCTTGTACATCATCCACCCGCCCACGGTATGTTCGTTCCAGATGCCGGTCGTGACTATACTGCTCTTCTGACCCTTTCTACCAGCGAATACTCTCGAGGCTCCGGATAGAACGAACTTGCTTCATCTCACCCTAGCCTTCATCACCCCGTTCCTCGACTCGCTGGATATGGACACAATCACACTGCCCTCAAATGGTACGCGTACGATATCCCTGGGTTGGCGTTGATAGTGCGCTATGGACCTAATTTTTTAGTTGACAAGGCACCCCGAACGACCCGTTGGTAAGACATGATGACATGCAGACACAACGCTCAGAAACGCGGTCGCATCGTCGCTTGCCCAACAGGGAAATTTTCCACTGGGTGGGTGATGACGATGAGCAGGAGGGGTAGGGAAAAGACAGTCGATCAACGTTACACCCAGAATTATGCAAGGATCAGAAGACTTGTACGGCCTTCGTGGCACATATGATCTAAGCGCTGAGTAAACTCTTGTCACATGGTCCGCCGTACGTCCTAGTTATCGGAGAAGCGTCAATCAAGAAACGTGACTCATTGGGATTCCGAGTTGATGATGATTGGATAAATGGCTGAGGTACGTTTGTATAGATGCACGATCAGCCTTGCATGCTGACAAATTTGACTCGTACGTCCGCGTCATGATTAGGTTTGCTTCGTGGCAACTGGCGTGTCAAAAGGTATACGACTGACCTCACAACGTCAATTGTCCTAGCGCGGCATGTACCCCAGGACATATGAAGGAGCACGATGAGTGGCATGGGCTTGGAGAAGCGATGCAGAGTGCAGGTTCAATTAACTGAAATTGCCAAAGTGATGCATCGCTTCTGATGTTACCCTACCATGGTTTTATGTTCACAGTACACACCTATGCTATTTTGATACATCCGTATCCCAGGAAAGTTTGGATCACATTACCCTTTGAATACTAACACTTACCTGCATTGTATGACATGTCGACGTGTCTGATGCTCATTGCAAACCAGAATAGGCGAATGCAAGACCATGTGCACTCAAGACCAACGTCCAAATCTTCCAACTAGCTTCTACGTCTACTTGGAGCATTAGGTTTGAGTGCTTCACTGCAAAGCGAATATCTTTTCTCCATGGTTTGGAATCTTGGCAAATTCAGGCCCTCAGTGGGTTCCGGGCAAAGGAGTCTCAATGACAGGGTGGTACCTTTATACCTTTCATGTTGTAGATTTCTCCGATAGTGACTAATATTGTCATTTAACATGAGATGCTTCACGGTTGATGCAACGAACGACCAGAAATAATGTTGTTCATGGCCTTCCGTCCCCTTTGACTGAAACAAGGCAATCCATGTTTGGTCATCGACATTGCCTTCGATCGTCCCCCGAAATGACCTCTTATCTGGGTGAGTGATTCTTCCCCGTGCACCGCTCCTTTCGTGATCATCACCTTTTTTCCCGTCCTCACTAGTCCCACAGACCTTGTTTCACTTATGGGCGGTGATAGAGCATCATGAAGAATCAGACCTGGCATTTCATACATCAGGACGTAAAGAAGGACATGTCGGGATCAACCACTGCCGCCAGCGGCCAGTCTGACGATGCTTTTCGATTCCAACATCAGAGTTACCATGGCCATCGTGAATGCCTATGGGACTGAGGTGCTCATCTTTGCACATCAGATAGACGGAAACTGGTCTCAGCTGTCTAGTAAGACCCGATGAATTATTACATAATTTATCTTGGCGCACTGGATTTGAGCCGCATCTCTGATCACTACCGAGCGCTGATGACTCTTCTACTAAGATTCCAAGTTCTAAATTGATATCAGGCACGAGCAACAGTATACGGTATGGAAAAGGACTCAAGTCTGTTTGTTGTGCCGAGTATTTTGTCATAGCAATGCAATACCGGAGATATAGAACACGAGGTCAGCTACTTGTAGCGTGCTTGCTGACTACAGCGGACTTCACGATTTTCATGCAGCGAATACAATTAACCTTCCTTGATGGCACACGTGCAAAGCCGATCAGTGCAGCCTCGTCCACGATAAGGAAGGTAGCCACTCTGGCTAGCTGTGAAATCAACAC
>JBBPUM010001205.1:0-10147 GCA_038094695.1 Chiua aff. virens | reverse complement strand
TTTTCTTATGCAAATTACCCAGGTATACTTTAAATAGGCAATATGGCAAAGCTCTACCCTTTTTCTTGCGATTACGGAGACCGAATGTTTTTGACCTCATCAGAGAACATAACTTGTTCCCTGACGTCCAAGACCAAGCACTCCTTCTCGTCGAATTTGACCAAGAACTCAATGAGAAACGTAAACAAGCGGGCCAAGAAAGCTCTGACCAGAGTGAAGCAATTATCTTGCTTGTGAACCATACTCATTCGATACCGGTACTTCGGTCCACGTCTACCAATAAGCCACTCTAGCTGATGTTCGTTACCAGGTGGGACGCGTTGTACAGCAATTACGCCCCCGACCATTGTACCTATTTTACTATCTAGACGCTTTATTCAAGAAAGACCAGCAGCTCGCAGTTGAATTTGCGGACCTTCAAGTGACCCTTTTTGCTGAATATGCGACATCGAGGTTGATTGAATATCTGCGAGCAAGTAATTACTACAACCTGGAAGCGGTACGCACCTCCACAGTTTCTATAGTGTGAGATCACCAACGTACTGCAGGCATACGATATCTGCAGAAGCCGCGACTTAATACCGGAGATGGTCTTTCTTCTCGGACGAATGGGTAATAACAAGAAGGCACTGACCCTCATCATCGAGCGTATAGGCGACGTTCAGCAGGTGTGTCTGAAGACGGTACGGGAGATGTTTTCTTACCATTCCCCTCCTAGGCAATCGAATTTGCCAAGGAACAGAACGATGATGATCTTTGGGAGGATCTCTTGAAGTATGCAGAAACGCGGCCAAGTATTCTTTTTCATTATATTATCGTCCTCTTTTGCTGAAGAGCATCCTGATAGCGTTCATTCGTGGACTCCTTGAAAACGTCGGTGCCGAGATAGACCCGATACGATTGATCCGTCGGATCAAGAACGGCCTTGAAATACCCGGTCTCAAAGAAGCCCTTATCAAAATTCTTCACGACTTCCAACTACAAATATCCCTGCTGGAAGGCTGCCAGGCAATCTTAGAGTGCGACTCCACAGAGCTTGCCAGGATACGACAAAAGGGCCAAAATTCTGGGTTCTTCCTCAGTGGTTCGTCACCCGCTGAACCGCTTGCGATCGCGACTCATCCGCTTGCAGCTAAAGCCGTCTGTCTGCTGTGTTCCGAACCACTTTTGCGTTCACCGCAGGACCTGTTACTGTTGTTCCTCTGCCGACATGTCGTCCATGCTAACTGTATCGATGGTGTGGACGACCTCCCGCGATACACTGAGGGTCTCGACGCAGGTGCTCGCACTCGACCAACGCACGAAGTCAGCGCTAAGATCGCATTGTAAGTCTACGTCATTTTTCCTTCCGGTGAATCCAGGGAGTGCCTGACTGCCTGTTTGCTGCAGCTCGTCCGTGGTGCGGGCCAAGATACGACAAGGGTGTCCAGTGTGCCATCGGAGAGGCAAGGAGTTATCTGTGTAGCAGCACTTGTCGTACTACCTGGACTTGATCTCATCGTGGACATTACGCATCTATACCCGTTGGAGAATTTCTTCAGTCTTCAGCCTCGTAACGAAAGATTGAAATGATAAATATATTGGTGTTAGCAGACCGGGCTGTTCTGCTGTGGCTGAGTTCATTCACACGGGCCTCAATTGGCTCGCTTCTCACCTGCTTCTCAGGCTCATGTTGCGACCACCAGCCTAATGTATGTCTGCCATGACTTCTGGAACCCAGTGCACAATCTACCCCCGGAATATATAGCTCCAGCACTGTCCCCCTGACGACCGTTCATATTATTCCGGATACTCTGCTCATAAATTAGTAGCCCCCGGATGTCTCTGCCTGAGCATTCTCATACATGATATTCCAGAGTCCTTCGCTGTCGCCGCAAAGTTTGTCCGAGTCCTTACCAAGCCCTCCTTCTTTGAACTTTCTCTCTAACTCACAGGGGTACTGGTAGCCCATTCGTAAGTGTCTATTGCTAATGAAATGAAACATGACTATCTTGTACAAGGAGAACAGGGAATATAATGCAGTCAAAGTCACAAACATGAAAGATCCACTATGCCACAGTAATGTGATATACCTTGCCAGACCAATTGGCCAATCTAGGATGATACGAAATTTTCATGATAGCCCGTGAATGCAGACTTTGCGTCTTTAAGCAAAGTAGCGAGGAGGTTAATTTCACTCGCACGAAGGTTTGAACGGTCATCATCATTGATCTCCAAACAGATCAAGAAGTCGGGTGATGTGTTCGTACCCTTCATCATCTGCTGAATCACCTTATTCCTCCACCGCTCCCAGACCTGCGTGTCATTCCGGATGAAATCCCGAAGAATCTTCCCAGGATTTATATCAGTGAATGGACTTTCTAGTCCATCGCACATGAGAAGACAAGCAAAGACGATCATGGTCACCCTGGTGCCCAGGCGAAACTTGCGCATGTCAGGTTTCCCTAGATTCCTGAAGAGAATCTTGGCCTGGATCTTCTCTTTCTCCAGCGAAGATAGGTATAAATTGTAAAACCAGGACACCCCGAGTGTTCCGAGGTACAAGATTTGGCCCAAGAGTGATCCTTGGGGGATGAGAAGGAGTTGGAGGAGGATATGGATGAGGAGGAGCAGAGAACACAAGCCGACGCTATCGTAGGAGGGCTCTCTGCCAATCTTCACTTGGAATCTTCCGTTTACGATCGCATTGACGTCCTTTTCAGCACCTTTTACGATAACCACTGTGTCATCCTCCATCAACATCCCGTCTCCTGGCAGTGTTCCATCCGCAGGCTGTTTGACAACATCAATCGAAACTCTTCCGGAGCCGATCACAAGACAAGCGAGCCCGCTGGAGAGCATGCCAAGCAAAATCATCGAAGAACAGTACCAGTCCGCAACCAGAGCGCACGCGACGCAACATAGGACACTGGTCAGGATTGGGACGAGCGCAAGGAAGAGAACGGAGACGTTTCCCTTGTGAACTTTGGTAACTTCGTCGTACTTAACGTCCTTGAGCTCCAAGTATGCGACATTACTCGGAGCAGTTTCCCTCCCTTTGATCTTCTTCGACCCTTTTTCATCCTTTGCTTTCCGCATCACGAGGTACCCTAGATGTCCGGTCTGCGCTTCTGTCCCAGAGAGTGACGCGACGTACTTGGGGCCTTGCTTTCCATCAAGCCCCAACCAGATTGCTGGGGTCTCGCTTGGACCGGGGAACAGCCCATCCCAGAAGCGCGAGCTTGCGATTTGGCCAAAACGCTTCCCAACCGTATAACCTCCAGGTGAGTTGTACCATCCTAGCCACTCTCTGCCTTTGAATAGATGAACGGTAGCCATGGCTGACACAGCCTCGTCACCACCGAAGAACCCAGCCAGACCAGACACGTCAAGGGTGAATTTTGTGCTGTTGAGAGGTCTGTCAAGGACAGGCATGATGTGAGTATGGTTGTGGAGAGGTACGCCAATGACTCTGACGAGCTTAAGTACTCATTTATGATTATGTGTTCCTAGCGCGTCAGCCTGTACTTCGCGTGGGTTAGCTTCTTGGGCGCGTAGACTTCCCGCGCACACATCATATCTGCTTCCTGGGCGTGTCTGCTTCTTGCACGTGTCAGCTTCTCACCTGTTCCTGCCAGTGCTTCTTGGGCGTGCCTGCTTCTCGCGCGCCAGTATGTGCTCCCAATGCAGTAGTCAGTCAAAGTTGCCGCCACTCAGAGCTGCCTTCCTAGGCCAAGCCCTGAATCATAACTGGCGTTCCTTGGGGGCAGAATGATCATGTTTGTTCGCACGTTGTTACAGGCGACAACATGCTTACGACAAGGTCTACCTATCTCCACAGGACTCGGATGCGGCGCAGTTACACACAATACTGGCGCTCTTCACGGAGAGCTTCAATCCATTATGTTCGTGGTGGCCGGCTGTATCATGATCTCTTTCTAAAGAGAAATAACGTATGCGTGTATCTTTGGCGCTGAAGTCAAATTACGCCTACATATCCACGTGCTCAGCCTCGCGCTTCCTCAAATATTGACGCTCACACTCGTGATGGGTTGGAGGACCATATTAGTAGAATCATGTAAATTACCATGTGAACGAGTGGCTCGCCACCGGGCTTTCGAGAATACTTATATATTCATATAAGGTGATTACAAGTTTGCAACACAGCGGTAGCAGCACGCAAACACACGCAACTCCCGCACAACCATGACTGGCCAGAATTGCATATACCAGGTATAAGACAGAGTGATCACGCTACAGTTCATTACAAGTGGGCCGGATGCAAGAATTTGACGGAGATTTCATGAGACAAACCACCCTCGGGCTGACGAGATTGAACGACCTCTTTAGGATGTGTCGGATCTGCCCAGCCCACGACGAGGCCGGGGCGCAAGATTTAGGGGTCCGTTGGTTGAAGTATTGCAGGGCATTGTTGATAGTTGTGAGTTCACCGTGCATTCCGACCGCTTTCGTGGATGAGAGAGGTGAGGGTGAGGTGAGGGTAGTGAGGTGGGCGAAGCCCGGAGGGACGCGCCGCTTCGCTTAGCTCATGCACGGACTAAATTCCATGCGGCCTCGTGACTTCGGAAGCATAAGTCAAGATCAGTTCTGCTGTCGTGACACAGTACTTTTTAAGCCACGGAATCAGGCACCCAAGACTTCTCGAGTGGTAATGAAGTTATTCCGGTCTATCCTCCTTACTTCCATTCCCACATTGCTGTGTTATAATAATAAGGTGGATTGATGCCACTAACCCAGTATGGGGGGTGGCGGCACTACCGAGGACGCCATCAGAACACTTGCACGAATCATCTCCACCAAAAAGAATAGACTCGCATCACGTTACGCTTTATGTGTTTCAGATACCTCCCCGTCCTCGACTATCTGCCCAACCTCTTCACTATCGTCTTCCTCAGCTTCGGGCAGCTCTCGAGGAATGATCAAGTTCAAAAAGACCGCCACCAGTCCCGCAATCAAAACTGCACGTAACATCTCGTCATCACCCTGCGCTCGCCATATCAACACGAGACGCTTACATGGGGTACTCAATATAATCGTGATCGAGTCAAAGAGACCTTGCAGACCCGGGCTTGGGTTGCGCACGCCGTCGAACAAGTACGTGAACACATCCGGCATGAGCAAGTCGCCGATGCCGAACGACATTGCGGCAGCGAGAATGAACCGATCGCGGCGGGTGTAGTTCATGTAGGACAGCACGCGTAGCCCGGAGACGACAACACTTGCAAAGAGGAACGTAGTCACACCTCCGAGGACCGGGTTTGGAACTATGAGGAGTCTCCATCAGAATAATGCCATGTATGTACTTGGACACGTACTAGCAAGGAAAAAGCCGGATATCTTGCCGAGAATGCCAAAAATAATAAGGAAAACACAACACCACCGGCCAGCGGCTCGGTTTGCACAACGAGTCAACGCAATGACACCGTTGTTCTGAGCAATATCAGTAAAGCACTTTGATTGGTCACGCATAGAACATACCTGGGCGAATATGGACAGCGGCGTGATCGTAAACAGCGCAGAAACAAATCCTCCCAACCCATCGCTCTAAGTTTCGGATGAGCGGCATATTGGGCACAATACTGATGCGCTCACCAAGACACCCCCTTGAATACGCGAGTCAAAGTCATCCCCTGTAACTTCCAGCCGCGAGACTTCCGCAGAAGCCGTGACATCACCTATAGCTTCCATTGTGGTGGACACTGGGAGTGTGTCAGGCGTCTAATTAGTTTGCGATAACTATGTGCACACCATATACTGCCAGCATTGGAAGAATGGCTGGAGGATAGACGCCAATTTTGAACGTGTGCACCCTTGTCAAGTTAAGGGTCAAAAGATATAGGGCAAACATAGACCATACCACAGGAATGTAATACTCGGTGCCGAGGTGATAGTGCTACCATCAATGTATCCCGCAGCACCCGCGACAATGCAACCCACGGCAAGCCCGACAATAATGCTCGCATTTTTCAAGAACGGGGAACCAAACAACTCAGTGATGATGATAGAAACGAACGACAGGAAACCAAGGCCAATAAACTCGGGCGAGCCCCACCTAAAATGACAGATAAATAAACAGAGGTAGGCAGGATACTGTGTTTCTTACAGGAGGGCGTGTTTGGATGTCGTAGTCGGACACAGGGAGAGCGAACCACTCGTAGGACGGTCTTGGCAACCATTCGATCCTCCACCCCAGTCGGGTATCCCAGACGAACCGATGAGAGACGCTCCGATCATGACAATGACAGTTCCTGGCCAGCATGGTGAGTAAACTGACTGTCTCTTCCGTAGAGAGCACCTTACCAGTAACCATTGGTGGAAATATGCGCTGCAGAGTGCGCGGGGGGATGAACGACAGCCCCATCTCGAGGAACGAACATATCAATGATGTGCCTAGGCGAATTTGTGTTTGAGTGCTCCTACTGAGGAACCCTCTATTTGGTACATACCGAGAACCATACCATACCCATCCGGGCATGCGTTGCGAGTCACAGTACCGTCAGCAGCGGTGACAGAGGGACAGGTCCCGTTAGCATACATAGCGTCGAAGATCTACAAGATGTATCCTCAAAGTTAGTCCAGAACGCCAACAACCAAGGGCCAAGCGGGATCCATACAGCAGTCGCGGTGCTAAGGGTAGCAAAACTCGTTCCGACCACGGACAACAGCCCAGTACCGAGGTAGTATCCCCTCCAAAGCTTGATCCGCGACATCTGAACGAGACTCAGTATCCCTACGAGAGATCAAGCATCAGCGCAGGAATGTGACAGTTGTACGAACGGACGTCGCACCGCAGCCAATGAGCGAGGCAGATATCATATATGCAGAGGTCTGCGCGTCGAGCGCCAAAGCGCTGGCAAAGATGATCGGAGGCGTGATCAACCCAGCAAGCATGGCGAGCGCATGCTGGAGTCCACTTGCCATGGCAAGCACGAGCGGCAACTCATCGTCGACCCCATAGAAAGGTGGCTGTCGTCTCCGGTTCGGCTTCTTTCCGCCAATCGAGAAAGGGAGGGCGGGCGAACAAAGCCAAACATAATCGTAGTCGCCGAGCCAGCCTCTTCGCGTGGTCAACTTGTTCTGGACGACACGAGCGTAATGGCGGATGTTGAAGCGGGAGTCCGCACTTGGTGGCTCGATAGGTGTTGGTTGATCCTTGGTGACAGAAAACTCGCCAGACATCTCCCCTGATGTCCTGGTCGGTGCCGAAGTCGAGCGGAAGATGGGGATGTACGTCGAAGATATATTCCAGCAACTGGTAGCGGGTTCCGGAGCATCACGGCATCCTGCAAGCTACCGCGGGAGCCGGTGAGACGATAAGCGGATAAAGATAGACCATGTTTATCGGTCGATAGATAACGCAGTGACAGCGACCATAAGTACCTCGAGAAGTAGGATAACGTTGTAGAGTTTCAAGTGAAAAAGGTTATCCTCACATGTCGTAACTGAGCTTTGCAACTATATCCAAGCATACTATGGCTGAGAATCGGGCTTCGTTGACTGGCGCGTTACTGACATTGCGACACTCATCGTGAAACAGTAAATCAACCCACAAACCACACACCGACGCCGTTAGTCAAAGTAAATGAAAACAGTAATACTCCTGGTGATTCGACAACAAGGTGCAATCCAAGCGTTTCAGGGCAACAACTAGAGATACATGCAAGTCATGGTATACAGCGGGAATCCAGAAATCATAACGCACACTACACGGACGCACCGTCTTCCCAATCGTCGTCGTTATTCGTCTCCCGAGCGCGTCTGCTCCTCCCACCGGACTCCATAAGCGCCGCCAACCCACCCGCGCGGATACCATTCACCCCCGGGTCCAGCACCAACTCCTTCTCTAACCGTACCTGTCCGTATGTCTCGTCCCATTTTGCGGCACTCTTGAAGAACCGTCGACGAGGGAAACTCTTGCTAGCATCGACGTCGGTACATCGATTCGTGATAATACTCATTCGTTTTCTATTCCGTCTGTAGGTCGACCCATCGGAGTCGTACCGTTCATCGTCGGACTCTTCCGATCCTGCAGCGGCTTCCTGTAGTTTGTACAAATACCGAGCATGTTCTGGACGTGTGCGTCATTGGTACCACTGGAGCGGAATGCAAAAGGATGCCTGCTTACGAGCTAATCGACGGTCCAACTCGTCCATCGCAACGTCTTCCCGGTCCTCCTCTACTTCTAAGCCAAGGTGTTTTCCAACGCTCTCCTGTGGGACATCATGCATGGCAACAGAAGGCGCACAAGGTAGCTGTGCAAGTTGGTGAAGCGCATTAAACCTGACTTTGTCCAGCGACCCATCCTTGATATTCAAATCATCCATGTTATTTTCGGGGACTTCAAGGCGATAACGCGGTCCAAACCATTCAAAATATTCGTTCCAAGGCAGGTTAAGGTCGATATCCTTTTCTATCCCGAGAGCGCACGCGGTTTCGTAGGTCCATGTTCGAGCGACGTTCTTGACTGTGTAACCTCCACCACCGAGAAGGATGAGTGGAACGTTGAATGATCGGAGAAACTGAACACAATGCGCGTGGCCGTTCATAGTGATATTGAAACAGCCCAGTTTGTCCCCTGCTAACGAGTCGGCACCACATTGCAAGACGACAGCACTAGGGCGAAAGACGTCCATGATTTTAGATATGACCTGCAAGCGTGCGTCAGACGCAGAAAAAAACGTTCCTGACAAAACGCACGGGTTCGAACACCGTCTTAAACGCATCATCAGTGATCCCGTCCTTGAGCGGGACATTAATGGTGTAATGCTTCCCTTTACCCATCCCCTTGTCCTCCTGGGTCCCAGTTCCAGGGAAGTACTCCCCAAACTTATGGAACGAACATGTCATAACCCTGTCCGTCGTATAAAAAGCCTCCTCCACACCATCTCCATGATGACAATCAATGTCGATATATAACACGCGGGGATAGGATCGCAATAGCTCCAGTATGCCGAGCACGATGTCGTTGATGTAACAGAACCCAGAGGCCTCTCGCTTTTTCGCGTGGTGAAGACCACCCGCCCAGTTAATGGCGATATCAGTAGACCCAGAGGCAATCCGTTGGGCGGCAGCTGCAGGTGTATCGAGTATGTGCTAAAAATAGGGTAGACACGCATGTGCGCACCTATCGACCCTCCAGCTGATATAGAACAAAATTCGAATACGCCTTCGAATGCGGGGTTGTCCTCGCCCACGAGGACTGCAGGAGGCGCCCTCAGTGAAAGAACATGCAAGAATTGGCGCGGTCACTTACAACGCGTACCGTTGTACGTGAGCTCATCCGCCGTCTCCGGCGTGACCCGATTCAGAAAATGGATGTACTCGTCTGTGTGGAACGAGGTCATCGATTCTGGAGTCGCGTGCTTGGGACGCTGCACCGCGTGAAGACGTGTGGGTATTCGGCGAGAATTGGAGGGGCAGGCGGACGTACCAGAACTTGCATCTTATCCAGCATACCATATGCAGAGACCAAGTCGTGCGTAACACGCATTCGATGGGGTTTCATGGGGTGGCCAAGGCCATATGTGTATGAGCCGATGTCCCCTACGACGGTCCAGTAAGAACAAGTGTAAAGGAGGATCACGGAAAGACATACCATCATAGTAGTATGTAACCCGTCTCTTCGACATTACGCGGTATTGGTATGCGTTTAAAGCGATTACACCAAGTCTTCGTTATCGTGTTTGTCAAGGGGTGACCAGGAGAAAGACTGAGCTTTTGGCAAGCGCCTAACTTGCACGTGACATTATGTATACTTATGGCGGTCCGGGCCCGATCCGGCGATCATCACGAATGGAGACAGGAAAGTAGCGTGTCTCTAATATAACTTCCATCTCATTCGTGCCAGGAATCTGTACGGTAATCATAACTAGGGATCGAGACAGAGTGTAGTACCATAGCCGACGTCGCGTCCGTCATCTTAAGTCAATCTCCACCGTGGGTCCAACCTCCTCCTCGGCATCATCGTCCGCGACGGCCCTCCTGTTTTCCTTCTCAACTGGTGGCGGAGGAGGCACCTCAACACTTGATGGTGTGATGATTTTTACAACAGTGCTCTGATCAATGGCTGGCGCAGTGGCTGGATGTTCGGTCCCATTAGAAGCAAGGGGTGGCGATGAAGGTGGGGAACCCGCTGGGGGAGATTGCG
>JBBPUM010001204.1:0-10163 GCA_038094695.1 Chiua aff. virens | reverse complement strand
TTACATGTCCTTTTTGATAGCCAGGAAATTAGAAATTTTAATATTACTTTCCACCCCTCCAAAAATATAGTATTTTCGAAACAAGAAAAGTGATTGCGCACTCATTGGCCGCTTAGCAGGCACTCATTGGGTGCTCAGTCCCTAGTACAGCAGATGAAAATAAGTGCGCTATTCTGTAGCAACAGAACAAGGGAAGGGAACATGTACCCAAGTCCTTCATTGGTTTCCAATTAAGTCACAATGTTTCTTGCTGTCTCATAATATCCAAGTATTTAAGGGCTGTGACTAAGGAATATCATCATAAAAAATACTTGTGGTCTGATGGAACACGTGAGGCTCTGACACAATGTGGGTCTATGCAATTGCGCATCAATCATGTCATTGAGATCAAAACTAATCTTAGATAGGACGGTACAATCAAATTCAGTACATATGTCCCATTCCTGAAAGAATCACAGTGCTTCTAACCTCCCAGATATCTGGTCCAAAGTTGGCTGTCGTCCAGTGATCTATTTGGATGCCAAACTGTCAACCAGCCCTAAGCTCAGTAAAAAGAGGTCAGGGCAAAGCAAATGTCCGAGGAAAACAGAAATTGTAGATATTCTGAGCTCACGGGAGACAGACAGAGTGTGTGTCAGTAAGGAAACTACCAGTAAGACTTTCACAAGATGCCTGGAAGGCAGAGGAGGAACTGAACGGAGTAAACAAAGACAGAAAGTGAATGGGAAACAGCGATGGTTGCCATAAACGAGAACAAGTCCAGTGAGAGGCACTACCCATGCATTGAGGAGAGGGAACTGTTGCAGGCAATCTAGGGTGTCACAAAGAAGACCAGAGAAGTTTGAGAGACTCTATCCACGGTAAACCATGGAGAGTGAAGAGGAGTTGGTTATTGCCATCGCAGCTGAGGCCAAGGAAATCCGCGAGACTACCTGTGATATACCACAGACATTGATGGGAGGAAAGCGGTCTCAGACTAGGAAGAAAATTGAGTGGGGTAGTGATCATCGTCGCCACGAACAAGGCTAAGGTTGGAAGACACTATCCGTGGTTTACCACGGATAAGGAAACTATCCACAGTAAACTGTGGACAGTGAGATACTCCCCAGTCTTCAACACCAGGAAACTGTCTGCAGTAAACTGTGGACAGTGAGGAGAAGACACTCCCCAGTGTTTAACACTGAGGAGAGACAGAATTAGACGGTGCTTCAGAGTCATTGGTGGAACGTGTAGCTGACCGGAATACAGAGACATTTGAGGGAAAGGCTAGCTGTAGTATACCACGGATAGTGAGGGAAGAAGGTCGCTAAGAGTTCATAGGAGACTAGCCGCAGTATACCATGGACAGTGGGGCGATGTCGATAATCATCGTCGCCACGGATAAGGCCAGGTTGAGAGATACTATCCACGGTAAACCACAGATAGTAAGGAGAGAAACTACCCACAGTAAACCATGGACAGTGAGGAGAAAGACACTCCCCAGTGTTCAACACCAGGGAGTGAGCGAGTGGAGGAAGAATGAAGACTTACTTAATCACGAGTCGATGATCACATGTGCACGTGCTTACCTAATATGATACTTTCTTGGTAGTCGTCGCCACTTGTGCCTTTCTCATCCGTTCTCCTCACTCCCCGGTGTTGAACACTGGGGAGTGTCTTTCTCCTCACTGTCCACGGTTTACTGTGGGCAGTTTCTCTCCTTACTATCTGTGGTTTACCGTGGATAGTCTCCCACACGCTTCCTTGTCAACAATGGCTTTGTTCATTCCACTATTGTCATGCCACCTTGTGGAGATTGCCGACATTGAGTGGGCGACCACACTTGGATATTTATTCAGTCAAGACGCGTCGTTGTCCACCAGTCCTTAGATCTTACCCCATCCCCGACTCTTTGGTGTTCACACTGTTGAGTTTCTCTTACTGTTGAACCCGTCGTTGCTCATTGGTGTTTACACTGACAAGTTCCTTACTTCGTACCGATTACCCAACCTTATATCGAGGACTCTCCCCTGCCCTCCAAGTTCCACTCTTCAGTGTTTACACTGTCGAGTTTTTTTTGCTGTTGGATCTTGTCATCATGACTCATTGGTGTTTACGCTGACGAGCTCCTCGCTTGGTGCCAACTACCCTCTCACTCAGAAGACTCTCCCCTGCGTTCAAGTTTGAGCTTCACTCTTTGGTGTTCACACTATCGAGTCTTCCTACCGTTACAACTCGTCATTGTCACTCATCGGTGTTTACGCTGACAAGTTCCTCATCTGCCGACTACTCTCCCTTTTCCGTCGTCATCGTCGTCGTCTCATCAGTGTTTACACTGACAAGTGTCCTCTCTGTTCCCGTGTCCTCTTTGCTCCCCTTGTCACCATCCCATTGATCTTTCTTGTGCTCTCTTTCCCTTAAGTGTTTACTTGACATTTGGTCAGTACAAGCTCACTTGCTTCACGTACCACCTCCATTCAACTCTACTTCCTTAGCGTATCAATGTACACATTCGTGGACTCTTTGTCCAGACAAGTGTTCACGTGTAATATAGCGGATGCGCCTCCCTTGATCGTCCTACCAGCAGTCGATGGTGGAGTAGATGATCTTCTCCAGAACCTGGGAAGCTTGCATTTGATGTCAGCGCAGTATCCACATTTGCCCTATGCCCTCCAGAATCTGCTTTGCACTGGGCCCCTATTCTCGTGTCTCCACCAGAACTGGCAGACAGTACCCGTCATCCGCTCCGAGAGGATGTTTGCTTTATGCCCTTCTCTTCTCGAAAAGTGGTCAGAACTGGACACCTTCCTCTCTCAGGTATTCAAGGCTCTCCTGGTCGCATGTCCCCCCAATGTCATTATCGTGCCCGTTCCTTCTGATGCAGGTTATTTGCGTTCATATCCAACGGAGGACACCATTCGTTTGGCAGCGAAGCGCGCACTCATGGCCTTTCAGCACCTCATTGTCCTGTGCTCATGGAAGATAGCTTCGCACACGAACTTCGCCAGTGATATTGGTTGGGTCGAAACTCTACTGTCTAAAGGCATCTCGCCAGCTATGGTCGAGATGCTTCGAACCTCTCCTGCAGGTACATTCTCAATCTCCAATCCGAGAGTGGGCACTGTTGTGAACATCACCGATCACGCCTGCTTGGCATATGTTATGCATCTTTGCTATGTGCAGGTCCCCGTCTACATCTGCTGGGGCACTTTAAACAAGTTCCGTGAGCAGTATTGTTGGCCCATATTTCAACGTGTGCCGGACAGTGTGGAAGATGCCCAATGGATCAATGGTAACTACTATCCTACCCCGGAACTCATCGCAAGTGCCATCAATGTGTCTAGTCGCCCCTCCGATTCTACCAGTGCTTCATCGGGTCCTACTCATGTCATTCCACCAACTGTCAAGGGAAGCGGCCAGAGAAAAGGAGAAACATGGAAAGAGTTTTTTACTTGGCGGGCCCGAGCACGTCCAAGCGTCTTAGCACAGAAGTCGCTGGTGGATAAACAAAGATGCGAGCAACATGCCCGGAATGCTCTTGCTGCTAGAGCACCAGGACAGAAGGGTGCCAATGTATTCTATTGGGAGGAACAAAACGGGTTCCGAATTCACACCCCTATCGGGTACGATCACTATAATGGGATATGGTGCAACTTTCGCGGTGGACAGCGGCGCTATGATGCTTTCAAAGACAAGTGGGATTTATGCAGTGAATTTGATGCTAGTACCCAATTAGAGTGTGATGATGACGACGGCGGTGACCCGCCAATGGTCTCTGAAAAGCCCATAGCCTCCTGCTCCACACCACACTCGATTCCACAAAGTGCTCTGACGGTCATTCAGTCCTCCACTGCAACCGGTGACATTCCTCCTACAATTCCCAAGTCGGTTGTCGATATGGTTGTGGGGCTCAAATCGTCCTCTAGTGACCAATCGACCTCGCGTGATGAGCTTCAAGAACCCGGGGCACTTTCCAAAAATCAACCATCCACCTGTGAAGCTCAGTCAGGGGCAAGTCCTTTCAATGGTCAGCCCATGCTACTTGATCCTCCGTTAGAGCGTCAGCCTTGTCTCGATGGTGAACAGCAGCCATCTGTCAATGTCCCCCCAGTCGAACAGCCAACGTCGCAACAAGAGGCCCAAGAGGCCATGTCTCCTCACAGTGAGCCCATGCTCTGCGACCCTCTGCCAGACCAGACGTCTACTTGTGGATTACCACCCGTTGAGGCTCCCCTAGTTGAACCACAGATATCGCAGCCAGTAGCCCAGGCCCCTTTGGAGGACAATAGCCTGTCTGATCCCCGGGCATCCACTAATGCCCATCCCGTATCTGTTTTCACTAGTGATGAGGTGCTGGAATCTCGGGTCTCTCACATGATGCATCTACAGGATGTCTTGGGGATGTGGTACGGGTTCAACGACTCCTCATCCTCTGGTGTGGTTCACCAAACAAATGACTCCCTCAGCTCCCTTGCACTGAAAATCTGCGAGGGCGAGTCGACCTTCCCTGGTGGTACTTCCCTTTGTGAGGCTGCTGCCACTTTCCTTGAGAAGCTCACAACACGGCAGCCCCTTGATCCTGCTGCCTCTGATTTGTTGGATGGCAGTCTTGTTGACGAATACACGAGCGGTCATTTCACCATTCGAATGCAAGAAGGATGTCACATTTGGGTGGATGGTACCAAAGTAGTCAAGACATTCTATCTGATAACTCCCAAGGTTGTGGCCAGTCTATTTGTCGTGTTCCTCGATGACCCACTGGCGGTCCTCTAGTATGCTATCCATGCTGGATTGGGTCCAGACCCCTCCGACATTGCAGTGGCACTCGCACGCAAGGGTGTCCCTGTCAGCGCTCATATTTTGCGTGATGGGATTCCATCTGCAACTTACGATCCCTCCTTTGGCCTAGGTTTCCTACCATGCGACTATCAACCACACTCCTCAGATTATGCCGCATATCTTCAGAGGAGAGATGGCCTACTGCGCCGAACATATGGCAGAGCCGCAATATTGAAGGGTGGAATTATCGGACGTCTTGCGCGTGAATCATTTGGGGACCGAGTTGACTTTCTTGTTACTTCTGGTCCATCTGATGACACCCTTCACTTTGGTTCATGCATCAAGTTTGGGGATGCACACTATTGGGATGACGACCTGGATTGCGAGGACGAGGAAATTATATGTGGCATGTACAAGCTATCTACAGGTAATGTTTATCAACTCTACATCATCACAGTATGCTAAGCCACCTCCTCTAGGTCAATGAGCTCGTTCTGGCCAACAGACTGCTGACGTCTCATGGTGGCCTAAGCAGTCGACATGGGAAGCCAGTGGCCTAAACGTGGGCTATTCAAGTTGGTCCACAGATGATGAAGCCTGGTATCAAAAGCACCTTCAACAAATTCGTGAGTATGATGGGAACGGCAAACCTCCTTACCGTAGCACCTCCGATTGGCGGAAAGCCTTGAAGTACTGCAAAGACACTATCAAGAAAGTTCGTGATTATGCTGCACAGGCTGCTGAATGCTGGCTTGCCGACCACATGTGATATATTGACGTACAATCCCCCCTCGCTAATTGGCCATTTTTGGGGACACTATTATTTCTCTAGTTTTTCCTTCAGCCACACCTCATGTATAGTAGTTTTATAGCCGAATAATGCGAATCTATGTAATGTCCATCGAGATAGAAAAAAAGTGTGACAATGAGCTCTACGGATACAAGCAAACTTGAACATCTAATTATAAGTTATGCGCCTGATTCATAACGCATTTGTTTGTGTGCCTAGCTATGCTCTTGACAAGACTCGGACGCATTCGTACACATTCACATTCAATGCATATTTATGTAACTGTGGAGACTGTGAGGGATAGTACCTTAAATGTGATTCTCTTTTGCATAATTGTTGTTCGGGTGACATCGCACCTAAGTGGGCGATCACCAGGCGGGCGACCTTATTGTGTTAACTGATGGCGACCACTATTTTCGGCATGCAAGCGATTAAAATCGACTAAGAACGGTAAAACAATTAAGACAATTGGATGCAGTAATACTTAAACAAGTAGCCAGTGCTAGTTCCCTTCACTGTCACCAGAAAAAACACCTTTACATTTCTATCAATATCACGATAATCATGGGGAATATTCCCAGTAGACCATCCCATTCCGTTTGTGGAATTTTCAAGGTGAGCGTCTTCCCAACCACCCTACTACTATACGATCTTTTTACTAAGGATGTGAAGCAGATATTGAGCGTACCAGTTACATCTTCTGCGGCTAGCAGGAAGCGTCAAGCCTTGGACGAGCCAACCACCTCAGCTCCCCCACTGACAAAGAGGATCAACCTTGCATATGGTGATTTCTTCTGCTCCCCTACCCCAGTTCTCCATGCTGCTGAGCGACATGTCAGACTCAGTAAACACAAAGCCGAAGGCGAGGTCGAAGAATCATCAGCCCCACCCACAAAGAAGGTCATCCAGAAGCGACGGCTGGAGCATCCACGAGTAAGTTACCCCTGACCTAACTGTGTGGGCCATGGCACTGATTCCTATATAGCAACTATGCAGACATAGGGCGATGTTGGATGTAACAAACCCACAGTACTCCTTGCTTTGGCGTTTGCCAACTGAACTCCTCCTTTCGATCGTCGAGGAGTTAGACCAGGAATCACTCCGAAGGCTTTCACAAGCTTGCAGATTCCTCTTGGAAATTGCTGCAGAACACTACCTGGTGGTTTCGAAATTTGGGCATACCCATCTAGCTGTGGGGAACGGTAACTGGAGGGTACTGAGAGATGAAGACTGCGACACCCTGCTGGTTTGGAGGCGTACAAAGACGTTCAGGGTGCCCAAAGTTCTCTGGTTTGCGGGTTCAGGACGGACAAGTGATCGCCAATTTCAGGCTCTGTCAATCTTCTTCAATTCACTCAAGGGGCTGGAATCTATACAGCAGGCGCACCTCTTTCTTTATGTAGGCCCTACACAAGACACCCCTGGATTACTCTCTTGCCTGGAAAGTATTCAGGCATCGGGCTGTGAAGAGTTACATTGCAGTAGTGGTGCATGTAAAGGATTACAGACTTCGCTCAATGGCCGTATTGAGCCTTGTGCAAGTAATCTTCGAATACTCTGTGTTGACTCCCCTCTACTGTTCGCGGGCTGGACTGTGTCTTTCACGACCACAGTTCTACATAACACCCCTCTCTAGCGTCTTGCACTGACAAACACTGCCTTGGCGCCCACAGAATGGGCAACACTCATGATGTCGTTGAACCTCCCACAGCTCATCGCCCTGGAAGTGGAGACCAGATGTCCTATCCCTACCCTCGTCAACTTCCTTTCGAGACACCAAGTGCGCGAGCTACGCATTTCGCCAGACAAGCACTACGTTACAAATGGAGTGAGGTTGTGCCCATGAACTTGAGTTCTCATCCCTTCCCTTGCAAAGCTCAACACCCCAGCAGAAGTGATAATTAGGTTGATGCGCGTTATGGATGTCCCAAAACCATTCTCGAGCATTTCCGTTCGACTACGTACCTTGAGCAACCAACACTTGATCTTCCTGATACTTATGGACTGCATGGAAAAGTTCCCAGAGCTGGAGGAGTTACGAATCATGGTGGATGATGAAATCAGTGATCAAGTGATTTATGCAGTGCCGGACAGTGAGTATGTTTGCTCTCCCAAACGAGTAACTCGTAGCCTTTTGGATGTGGGAGATAACCCTGATGTCATTGTGAGTAAGTGTAATTCAGGCCCATCTAGACTGACCTAATGAGATACCCTAGACATATTGTGCACCTTGGATGCGATCCTTTTCGCAGACTGACAAGCTCACACTGCATACGTGTAGTTCGTTGTCCGATGACAAGCTTACGAACCTGTTTCACGCATATTCACCATTGGGAAAGAACCTGCACGTAGATATTTTCAGATATAGCCGGGAAGAATGATGGGAAGTGTGTGTATTACCCTGTATACGTATATTGTACTACTGAACTTTCCTCTGTAAATACCACTCGAAAGTTCAAAAGACACGGAAGAGTCAGGAAGGTCGTTGCCACCGCAAATGAAGCCAAGGAAATCCAGTGGGAAACTACTCGGGGTAAACAACAGGCAGAGAGGAGAGACTGTCCCCAGTAAACCACAGAAGATCTGAGAAAACAGAAGAGAGGTGGGAGGATAATCGGCGTCGTCACGAGGAACCGTCCACAGAAAGCCGCAGGCGATCTGAAAGTAAGTAAAGGAATAGACGTCGCCGCCGTGAATAAACCAACACCAGCTTGTGGTAAATCACGAGCAGGATGATGGACGTCGTCGTCACGAACAAGGCCAAGGCCGGAAGACACTATCTGCGGTAAACCACAGATAGTGACAAGGGAAACTGTTTGCAGTAAACCGTGGACAGAGTAGAGAGACACTCCCCAGTGTTTAACACCGAGGAGAGAGTTAGATGGTGCTCCAGAGTGATCGGTGGAACGTGTAGGTGACCAGAATACAGGGACGTTTGAGGGAAAGGCTAGCCGTAGTATACCACAGATAGTGAGGGAAGAAGGTCGCTAAGAGTTCGTAGGAGACTAGCCGCAGTATACCATGGACAGTGGGGCAATGTCGATAATCGTCGTCACCACAAATAAGGCCAAGTCGAGAGATACTATCCGTGGTAAACCACAGATAGTAAGGAGAGAAACTGCCCACAGTAGACTGTGGACAGTGAGGAGAACAGATGAGAAAGGCACAAGTGGCGACGACTACCAAGAAAGTATCATATTAGGTAAGCACGTGCACATGTGATCATCAACTTGTGATTAAGTAAGTCTTCATTCTTCCTCTACTCGCTCACTCCCCAGTGTTGAACACTGGGAAGTGTCTTTCTCCTCACTGTCCACGGTTTACTGTGGGCAGTTCCTCTCCTTACTATCCGTGGTTTACCGTGGATAGTATCTCTTGACCTGGCCTTATCCGTGGCGACAATGATTATCAACATCGCCCCACTGTCCGTGGTATACTGCTAGTGTTTAAAAGTCCGGTCCGGTCCGGTTTTTTGACCCCCAGAGCATGCAACCGGTCCAAAACCGGTCCTAGCAAGGTCCTGGAGGCCCCAGACCGCAACCGAGACTGATCAGGACCGGTCCTACCAGTCTTTTTGACCAGTTGCAACCAGTTGCAACCAGTCTTGACCAAAACCAGTCCAGGACTGGTCTGCAACTGGTTTTCAGGCTTCGGTTTATAGATAGATAATGTAGATTACTTTCTTAGCTACGAATAGCTCCTGTAGATCATAAGGATCGGACCACACGATCAAGAGATATGATGTATTTCAGGGTGTATGTCTGTTCAGGGGACATATGACCCGGATTTGGCTATATCGGTTCCCACAGTGAGTTTCATGATTTCCCATAGTGAGATAATATATTCTACCCACTCCTGGCTACATGTTATACCTATAGGGCGTGAGGATCGGAGCACAGGGACAGATGTTATAGCCAAATCCGGGTCAGGTGTTGAGTCAGGAGGGCATATGACTGCATGCTGACCCAAATCTGGCTATAACAATTCACACAGTTGGATTCATGATTTACACTAGTGGGATACATTATTCTACACACCATTAGCCACAATATACTCCTATGATGTGCGGAGATCAGACCGCATGATCGGAGGTTATGATTGAAACCGGGTCATATGTTGGATTAGGGGGGTACCAAAATGGATTGATCTGTATAAATTCAAATAAAATATGTAAAATTTTGAAAAAATTATGGGAAGTGTACATGGATAGGGGGAACATATAGGCTACATAGGGGCTACCAAAAAGACCGGTTGTGACCAGTTGTGACCAGTCTTTTGAATTTTCAGAAATCTAGGCAACTGCAACTGGTCAGATAAATAATTCCAGGCAACTGCAACTGCAGTCCGGTTGCAACCGATCAACAGTCCGGTCCAGTTGCCAGTTGCCTGACCAGTTGCCAACTGGACTTTAAAACACTATATACTGCGGCTAGTCTCCATCAGCAAACCACTAAAAATCCCCCAGAACACACAAGAATATCATAGATATGCCACTGTCTTCACAGTACCTGACAGAAGGCAAGAAAGCCCAGTGTTTCCCAGCTCCTCAGAAGTTATGTATCCAGTGCATGACAGACTGTCTTAGAACTTTCACTCTACCTACAGTACCCAACAG
>JBBPUM010001203.1:0-10176 GCA_038094695.1 Chiua aff. virens | reverse complement strand
GTCAGTTCCGCAGGAAGCGGGACGAATGACAGCGCAAATATGAATAGAGCGACCGGTAACAAAAAAGCGATAGCTCTGATGTTGAGAACGCCGGGAGTTTCTACGATGTTTGATAGATTCTCGTTAAAGCAAGCCAGCGATGTATGCATGGCGAGACGGACCTGAGCGATTTGTGAGCACCATGCAAAAGGATGCGGGAATAAGGATGATGATGGTTGACAGTAAGAGAAACAGAGAGGTCCTCCATGTGTACAACCGGACGCTGGAGTCAGTGGTATCAGGTCAGGATATTCATGGACTCGTGTAAACACTCACAGAGGATCGAGGAGGTCGAAGCCTTGACACAGCAGCATGCCGAACAACATGCAGCACTCGGTAAAGCAAACCGAAAAGGACGATTGTGCAAGAGCGGAGTGCCATGAATATGTTGAATTCGACTTTGGCGTCGTGGCTGACTGCGGAAGGGTATCTTGCGTGGCAGAGGTACCTACAAGGGAACCGAGGTCGTTGTACAACCCTCTCCGCAGGAATACACGACAACATAGAAAGACACATATGCTACGTGAGCGTGGGTCAGAGTTCCACAGCAAATAGCGCGCACGGACCTTGCTCCAGAGAGCAACAATAACTCTACGAGTAACATTGTCATCGTGGTCGTTTGGGAAGACATCTGACCCTAACCCTATCATAGGGTTTTAGCACTGCAACACGTGTCTCAAAGTCGGTACTGGCCGTCTCCACGCCTAAACCGAAGACGACATCGACGACAACGGTGACGACGAGCAACGACATGAATGAACCAGGCCACAAGGCAGAACCAACGACAAAGATCGACAATGAACAAGCAACTGGCACCAGCATCTCTCACTCCCAACCAGCTCAACCCATGGTACGAAGCCCAGCCAAACACTCACTTTCTTGACCTACTCACATCAGCCCCAGCAAGAGATCATTTCTGCTGCTCAGAGAGGCGATCTTGCAACTATAAAACATCTTGTCGAGTCGGGAACCGCAACTGTGAACGACAGGGATGATCAGAACGTGTTCGTCGTGTTTACCGAACATTCCGACGCTCTACATGCTAATTTAAACTGCCGTCCAGTACGCCACTCCATTGGGCCGCCATCAACGCCCAGCTTCAAGCGTGTCGCTATTTGATTGAACAAGGCGCCGAAGTCGATGCCATTGGTGGTGACCTTCAGGCTACTCCCCTTCAATGGGCTGCTCGAAACGGATACCTCTACATCGTACACTTACTCATATCGCACAATGCAGACCCAAATATTGCGGACTCTCAGGGATACAACGCTCTACACCTCGTCACGCATTCTTCGTCTGTGATGCCACTGCTCTATCTGCTTCACCAACCCATCACCGTGGACTCTCGCGACACGCAAGGACATACGTCGCTCATGTGGGCTGCATACCAAGGAGATGCACTCTCGGTCGACTTATTATTGAAGCACGGTGCAAGTCCGAATCTGAAGGATGACGCTGGACTTACACCCCTCCACTGGGCCGTCGTCAGAGGAAACAGAGTCATCCTTCGTCGCCTCGTCGAGATGGGCGCTGATATCCATGCCAAAGACATCGAAGGACGAACTCCAAGAGATATGGCTGTCGAGCTCAAAAGCGTAGGCGCATGGAAACGTGCGATGGAGGAAGGTGGCATGGACGAATTTGGCGTCAAGAAAACGAAACCACTCAACGAAGTAAGCGATGCTTGTACTACGCTTTCAACCTATTGTTTATGTTGCGTCAGAGAAACACCAAAATTGCTATTTTCGTGTTACCCTCAGTATTCTTGTACATTATCTTTACCACTTTGAGTATCCTCCCTTGGTATACCGGTATAGTACTCTCGATGGCGGAGTTCTTCGCCATGCACCACGTGAGTATCGCCTCCTCCGCACCGCCTCGAGCTCATTTTGAATACCCTAAGATTGTTACGCGCGTGCTTTTAAACAAAGATAGTTATACAGGAACCGTCAACCAAAGCCCATATTTCGCAGGGATTATCGCTGCGTCGATGTTGTGGGTTGGGTATGGCTGGGTATCTAGGCTTGTTACAGGTAACGAGTTGTCACCATCCCAGCGTTGGTTTGTTGTCATTGACATTTTGACAGCAACATCTCAGCATTCATTCGTCCATTTGACTTTTGCCCTGATCTTTGGGCTTTGTATATACAATTTCTTTCGAGCCATTACCCTTGATCCGGGTGCATGTCCTCGGCCAGCGAATGATGCAGAATTGAAGACAGTATGCGATCTCTTTACGGTCTTTTCACGCTGATACGAATGCGGTGTAGATAATAGAGGACCTAGCCTCAGAGGGACGACTTAACGGTCAAACATTCTGTATTCAATGTATGGTTAGTGCCGCTGTTTTTCGCGTTTGAACCCCTCATGAACCATGCCTAGGCAAGAAAACCTCTCCGATCCAAACATTGTCGTGTATGCGACCGGTGTGTCTCAAGAAGCGACCAGTGAGTTGTTTATGGCCCCTTTTAGCCAGTTTCTAACAGCTTGAACGAAGTCACTGCCCATGGGTATGGAACTGCGGTTCGTCCACTTAGCGAGCAGGGCTCTCAATTACTGATTATACAAACAGTTGGTGCAAATAATCATCGCCAATTTCTGCTATTTGTGACCACCCTCGTCATCGGTATCATCCTATTCGATTACCTTAGTTACGAATGTGAGTCGTGCGTACAACCTGCTTTGGCTTTCTATTGACCATCTTGCCGTAGTCTTTATCAGCGATAATCTACAAGAACAGATTCCAGATGACTGTTCACCCATCTTCTGCGCTCCAGCACTCAAGGACGCATTCCTTCTCTCCATCGCGCTATGGTCGACCCTCCAACTTAGCTGGACAAGTGTACTCCTGGTGACTCAATACTGGCAAGTCGCACGTCAATTGACCACGTTTGAAGTCTCCAACCTCGGGCGGTTTGGTTTCATGGGCGGTCGTGGTGGCCTTGCAGCTGGTGGCGGCGGAGCGGGCGTCCAAATGGGACATCGTCACCATCATCATCACCAGCAAGCATCGAGTTCTGAACGGGGTGACGAGGAGAGTGAAGCAGAAGGCGGAGGACATAAGCATAACCACCGACACGGTAGTATCTTTGCAATGGCGACCGCGCCGGGCACGTGCGGTGGGTTCCTGCTCAACCTACTTGGACTTGACCGGTTTACACGGGGTCGGGCCGCCCATGGTCTTGCACTTGCATCGTCGGGCGTTCGCGCAAGAAACCCGTTCGATCTCGGCGTTGTGAGAAATTGCAAGGATTTCTGGACTATGGGGAGGGAGGTGGGTGTCGAGTATGGGCAGGTATATGATGTTCCGCTGGAAGGATTCGAAGAGGCAAGGAGACGGAGGGAGACGGAGAGGGGAGAAGTGGACCATGAGCAGGATCCGAGTGGAGGGCGGAATAAGGGACTCCTGGCGACGCTTGGATTACGAATGAGCGGATCGAGTCGGAGGGGATATGAACCGATCAGTCAAGTATAGCAGCATACCACGGAGCCCTGAAACAGCATTGGGTTCCTCAATGATCCCTGTTCTTTTCTGTGGACCACTGATAGTACTCATCGGATTTCCTACGATAATCATTATTATTTGATCAAGTCATGGATACTACACAGCGACACTGGAATTGTTTTAAGGGCAGTTCCGAACGAACCAAGTTACACTCGGAAATTATGGTGTGAGTGCTCCACTCCCACCTTCGGCTCTCCATGCTTGACACGCTTTCACAAATTGATCTCGTATACCTTCCCTTTCCTGAGTCAAAATACGGTAAATGTTCTACCAGCTATTGCTGTTCCGGTCCAATGGCGATTATCACCAGAATTACCAAGTGTCCTTCTATCGAAGTCCGATACTAAGGAGTAACGCCCATCAGATTCTGTCTCAGGATTCATCTCCTATCGATATAATCACGTTCATGGAACGTGCTGGTGGCCGTCTTCTCTCCTTGTGTCACTCTTGGCCCTCGATCATACAAATTGATGACATCACCTCATGATGATACCTAGAATTCTTCGACTCGGAGGAACATGTGTCAGGTCAAGGATTCTGTTGTTCATTGGTGTGAAACCCTCGCACAAGTCTGACATGGTCCTTGACCTTGAACCCTTAGTACATGCCCACACTGGAGATTTCAATCTCCTTTAATCGGAACGTTGATTTAGGTGCAAAAGGAAACTGCTCATGACCGTCACAAAAAGCGGCGTAAGGCTACAAAGGGAATGTGGTGGATGGTGAAGGGGGCGGTGTGGGAGAGGAGGCAGTGGTAGGACATGCCTGTGGATGACGAGCGGGGTGGAGGAGGATAGGTCATCGACAAGTTTGTACCAGGTCTCGTCACCCCGTTCGAAGTCGATCATATTGTTCTGAATGGCGATGTGAGAAGTGTCGTTTTGAATCAAGGCAGGGTGCATCTGCACGACATCGAAAGGAGTACAGCCCCAGTGGGGCCCAGCGGTCGTGGAAGTTACAGAGTATGACGCACATGTCAATTTATTTTGCTGTTGTAGTCTGACTTGTGGACGCTCAGAAGAATGTACTTAGTACTCAGCTAGATCAAATCCCTATCTTGACGATCAGACATCTTAGAAAGCAACAGAATACTTTCAAGGAAGAAGACACTCTGAGCGGCAATCAGAGTAGGGAATTGAGATCATCTGCCTCGTCGAGGACCTACCACTCTTGCCTACAATTCAAATATTGTAGCTTGTTGCACGTTTTCTGTCCTCCTTTTGGGCAGGGACTCTGTTTCACATCTGATCAAGGACGTGATGAGAGCAGGACATGACAGAGGTTGTACAAAACGAATGAGACAAGGGCGAGGGTGATAAAGTAATCATCATCCTTCCTTCCAGGAAATGTCTGACAAAGCTCAACTCGACAGATAGCATGGCAAAGCCGCAACCACACTCAATAAAGTGATTGAAATCCACTTGCCTGTCCGCCCCTCTAGAGCATCGAGAATGTACTCTTGTGCACAAACAGCAGAGCGCTTCGCACGTTAAAGAAGTCCAACCAGACAAGTCACCGTCCCCAGGGAAATATATACGGTTAGAGTGCAAGAAAGGTAAATGGATATGCGACGCAATAAGAAGATACGATTGGCTTTGATGCATCGAACATATGCCGAACTTTGATGAACACGATCCAAGTCATTTTCCAGCAAGTGTAAGCTGCTGCCGCGTCTGAAAGCCACCTAAACACATAAATAAAATGCTAATCATGACGTGAACGGGAAGTGCAAATTGGGAGGCCTGGGGCTCACGCACACTCGTGACCTATAGAGATGGTGTGATCCAGCTGTAAGGTCCTATGCCGAGCAGACTGGCAACGCCGAGTATTGTGAAGGGATTTCTTGGACAAAGCTATGAAAGTGGCAGGACAGAGAATCGTATTCGGTGAGGATCCGAGTGAGAATAGACGCCAAAGCCGCGCGGCGTAACATAATCTAAACACCACTTCCTTGACGCTTTCAAACCACGACTGCCAAAGATGTCGGACGCCAAGACCGGTGGGTGGTGGTACGCGGTGGATTCACTAAACTATGTTGACAACTCAACAACAGGCAGAGTGCTCCTTGATGCGGGTGGCAATGAGCGGGTTTGGGCGGTGGCGTTTTCGCCTGATGGAAGACATCTTTTAAGTGGCGGCAATGATGGGATTCGATGTATGCGAGTTGCTGACCAGCTCGAGATTGCAAGGCAGACAGGAATGGAAGTGAATGCCATTTCGCTGTCGAATGATGGCCAACGGATAGTCTGCGGTGCAGAAGAGGGAGCGAGTGTCTGGAATGCGGAGTTGCGGGAAATGATCTGCGAGGCCGAGATTGGGGTGCACGTGCGGGCAGTGGATGTATCGCCCAACGGGACACGGTTTGCAACTGGCGCCAAGGAAGATCTGACTGTGTGGGACACTTCGACGGGCGAGCGACGGTTTGGGCCAATCAGGTTTGAGGAATGGGTCAACGGGGTCAGATTCTCTCCCGATGGAGACCGAGTTGCCGTTACTGAGCCTGGTGGCCCAATCACCATTGTGGACAGCGAGTCTGGTAAAAAACTGGTCACCATCGACACAAGGACAGTCAACGATTATCTGGCTACTCCACTTGCCTGGACGAAGGATGGATTCCGATTACTCGTCACTTGCGGAGTCAAGAAAGTCAGGTCATTCGACACATTGACGGGATCATTGCTCGCCGAGTCGCAGATCCTGAAAGGAAGTGATCTCGAGTCAATTGTCCCAGCTGCAAATGGGCGTTTTATTGCGTGCTATGCAGGCAGCTCAATTACGTTCTTGGACACAATTTCTCTCGTCCGGATTGGTCCCATCATCAAGGAGGACAGCCAAATATACACGATTGCCCTTGCTTCGGATAGCACCCACCTTGCTACTGGACGACAGGATGGCAAAATACTTATTCGTGACCTTACTGCTGTCGCTTCGGACATCTTCAGCACTGTGTGTATTTGCTTGCCCGTCGTGCTCTCTGGTCAACAACTCATTCTCTGACAGGTATTTGCTGTCGAGGAAACCGGGTCTCACGGCGACCCGGACACGGTACAACCTTTGTATTCAGTGGTTGCTATTTCGATCTGACAACTACACATCAGCCATCTGACCGTCATCACAGCTCTGGATACAATGATGGCACTGATCCCCTTGAGGTAAGCCCTTCCACCTCTTCTCTCAGGCCCACTTTGACCACGTTGCAGGTTGAGGTGCCTTCCAGCGCATCTGCTCCTCAGGACACCTTTGACTATGACAAGGTTTGTGGTCACTTCACTCATGTTGCACCTGTTAACGTTCTAAGCCGCCATCCCCTACGTCATCTGTGCATCCTCGGCTGGAGGTTGTCCCCGCGCCGCCACCCGAGGTTCCCCGTACTGTATCCCCATCACCTTGCTCCCTGCAGGCACCTTCCATTCCAGAGCCGTCCCATCCTGAAACCACTAGCACACCCAAGGTCCGTCCAATGATAAGAAGATGGCTCAAGAAATGGGCAGAATGGAGCTCGGTCGATCACTCTGATCACCCTTCCACTGGCACAATGGGCCCTTCACGGCGTCCGGTTCGGGACATTACTTGATATACAATCGATATACCATATCTTATCCGTTCGTTAGCAAATGCATCTTGCACCTAGTGCGGATTACTCTGAGGGGATTCAGCAACATGCACCCTCGCCGCCCCTGCAAGAGTATGTTCCAGTTACTCTCAAGTATCTGACGCGTCGACGTCCATCAGTCACCGTACGTATTTCTCTTCCAATGACAGATCATGTCGCCAACCAATCACATTAGCAATCGAAGGATCCATCTCCACCTTCACGTAATCGCGCAACAGTGGATCCTGAATCGCAGACAGTCACGGTAAGCGTAAGTTCCCTCAGCTTCGCTCGAATAGCTGAAGATATCGGATTAGAATCAGGCTCGTTCAGGTAGAATGACGATCAAGTTCTCGCTGCCTACATGGTTCATTTGCTTCCGGCCGTGTAGCATAGACGACATAGACTGATTTGATCACCTCTCACGGTGGCCCCATGACGAGTTCTGTCCAAGTGTGGAGACATCATCTTTCGGAATTGTGTCACATCAAACACTAGGGTAAATTCATGACTGTATACATGGGATGTCAAATTCTTTCGTATTCATGGAACCCCATATCGCTATCGTCATCTGCTAAACCGGTGAGGTCTATGTTTCAAATCAACAACAAAACATCACGAGATATGCAGGTAACCGAGAGAATGCTAGACTAGTTCCAAAAGAAAACCTATCCATTCGTCAAAACCATCACTTAAACTACATGATTCTAGTGAACTGGTTGATAGCGACGCTGAAACCAACCCGCAGTTCTTTTGGGCCAGTCTGATTGCTGTCCAGTGTAATATCGTGCGTTGTGGCAACACGAGCTAACATTGTTTTAAGCTAGTGGCCGTAAGTGATCAACCAGG
Organism: Chiua aff. virens; assembly: GCA_038094695.1. NCBI lineage: Eukaryota > Fungi > Basidiomycota > Agaricomycetes > Boletales > Boletaceae > Chiua > Chiua aff. virens. The sequence continues at coordinate 2,191 of JBBPUM010001203.1, read as the reverse complement.
ACTAACAGGGCTGTGAGACTGATGCACGTTCTAGCAACGGAACGAATGACTCATACCATGCATCCTTACCGTGTCCGAAAGGCAAGTATTCGAGACTGATTGAAGTGAATCGACACTTGATGCGCTCACTTTCGTCACGCACATCGGAGAATCGAAACGGATTGAACACATGTGCATTTTCGTAACACTGATCTGCAGCGACTCTTGTTCCCTTGTTCCCAATGTCCCGTCCGAAAATGTAAAGTCTTTCAGGGCCTCGCGCATCAGGCTAGCTCGATCGTGCATCCAGCAACCTCGAGTGCCTTGTCCGAAATCCAAGAGCCGAGATCATTCGGCCAATGCTTTACTTGACATAACGACTAGTCCTTTCCATATCCCTCCTGAAACTTCATATGTTCGCCAATTATTGGTCCAAGGAGCTTCTCCGACATGTTTGCTGTTCCCTGGAGTGTTGGTCATCAAGTTTGCGACGAAACTGTGAAATGGTAATATCTCACGAAGCATATGAGCAATAGCTGAATACGTACGATTTCAGCACACGAGGGAGCTGTCGAATGACCAAAGATCCCATAACAATGTCTACTGTATGTCGTAAATCCTTGTTTCGGACCAATCAGGATACAAGGAGGGACATACATACACAAGGGAAGTCCGACAACTATCCTATTGCTAACACTGCATATAACCTGTTGAATGAGGTTGAGGGCGGGGACACCGTTCCGTCCTAAAGACGCCCGGCCTCAGGGAATACTCATCAGAACTAGAGTTGTAAGACTCACTATTGTCTCTTAGAAGGCCATACAAATTTCATCTCTCATCTCGAGATATGTAGTGAGCGTTGGTGCTATGAATAGGTGGAGTACGCAGAACCTCGACGTGCTACGGATTTCGAACTAGCTCGGGGCCTATCGTGTACTCGAACTCTAACTCCTGTCGTTGGCACGTGAGTTTTGTTCGAGCATGAATATTCATAAAAGTAGTCGCCAACGTGTGGAGGAAATATGGAAGGTTCCTCACGACGTACTTTCTCTCATGGAGGCACATAAGGATGTAGCGCCCCTCGCGGTAGTCTTCATGAACGAACGTGTTTCTGACGAATGCCTGATCGTGTCACCAAGAGAAGAGGCAAGTCGAGCCAGTGGCGAGCTCCTTGTCGCCACTAAACATTTGATGGCCCCGCGTCCCTCGGGCCTCGTTTTTGATGAGTGTCATGATCACAATTCACTCAATTATGAGGCTGATTCAGGACTTACGTACGGACGAGTTCATTGTCCATTTCCGTTCGGATTCGGCCCCGCTGTGTCGGTTGCGTCGCCTCTTCAATTCAGGCGATTACTACCATCGCTAGTTCAAACGGCCTTTCTTTTGCCACGTGTTCCCGAGATCCTAGTTCTTCTCCCTAACAGCGAACCTCAGGATTTAGGATCCCCTCGCAAGTCCTCGCAACGAGTGGGAAGTTCCTGCTGAGGCGAACGGACATCGGTGACGTGAACGCCGTCACCGAGAGAATCACAACAGTATCTGATCATCAAATTGCTCGTCTCCTTCGGTTGAGATAGCGAGACAGAGCCTCTCGCGGCAGTCTTCATGAAGGTACCTCCGCCGAATATCTGATCGTGTCACCGAAAGGGGAAGAGGCAGCTCGTCGTGGCGAGCCCCTTTTTGCCACTCGCATGGACTTTTGATGCCCCGTGTACCTCGGACCTCGTTTTCTCGCCACACATGAAAATGCCGGCGGACCTACTTCCGTACCAGCGACGAGCGTATTCCCAGAAAATCCCCGCCGATGCTTCTCTGTTTCCTGATGCGGGTAGCGTCACGGTCTCTTCCTCGGGGGAATACCCACGCGCGGTCCGGGGACCCTCTTGCTCCGTCCCATCCGGAGCACGCGAGCCCGCACGCGCAACCTTCTCTTCCCGCCGCCACTTGCGGCCGACGCCATGCCCCGAAAAAAAACGTGACCGAGGAACGACCGCGTGCCCAGTGGCGTTGTGAATCCGAGAGATGCCCACGACGACGCCGGTCCACGTCTCTCGGAGAGAGAGGATGCGAGGCGTGATTTACGCCATTCAACGCTTCGGTCGGACAATGAGCACGCAGGGCCATGCGCCAGTGCGAGCGACAGATCACCGAGATCGCGATACGCACGCACCCCCAGCCCCTTATCGATATCGTCGCTTGGCGTGGCGGT
>JBBPUM010001202.1:0-10182 GCA_038094695.1 Chiua aff. virens | reverse complement strand
TTTCCAGGTACGATACTCTTCGGAATGGTCTAGTGAGTTGGTTTGTCACTTTTCTCTTTTTCGATGTTGATATTCATGACGATAGCTTCCAACCATCGATCGTTGTTAGTCTCGGATATAAAGGCGACCAAGCTCAACTCATGAGTACGCCACCACTCGCGGCTGCTTCTGTTCGTGCGTATCTCGAGAATGTCGTTGACGACTATTGACTCAGACGTCGGGCATCGCTCCAAAGTGTCCATCATTGCGGCCATCATCGCGGATCGCTATCGGTGTCGTGGTTACATTTTTATACTCTTTACCATTCTGGAAGTGATTGGCGCTAGCATGTTCTACGGCACGTTCGAGATCCTCACCAGAGTAGATTCATGATTGATCTGATGCCTATGCACAGCGAGTGAATCTCCTCATGTGCGCTATGGATCTCTTTTCTTCTGGGCGGCGGGCGTGTTTGGCTTGACGCCTACGACGACGACATGGCTGGCAAACAACGTGGCGCCGCACGCTCGGCGTGCCACTGCTTTGGCTGCGGCCTCCACCGCTGCCCAAATAGGTGGTATTCTCGCTACATGGCTTCTTGGATACATCTCTCCTGCGCCCAACTACAAGGCGGCAATGATCACGTTTATTATCATGTCTGTCGCCTCGGTGATCTTGGCGGTAGTCACTTTGGTGTACTTCACGTGGCAGAATCGTCTGAAGACAGAGAAGAGGCAGTATATGAAGAAAGAAGAAGAGCCTGAAGGTCTTGGGGATCATAGTGCCTGGTTTGTATATAGCTTGTAGAAATATCCCTATATGAAGATCGGTAACGTGCCACGGTGCTTGCCTGCATAACACTTGATTCACAGTAAGCTACAATTGATGATGGACAACGACAGGGCTTGATATACACATGCGAACACCAAGGTGGCCTTCTGGTGGCTTGTATAATTGAAAGTACATTCGTACATCAACATAAAATAAGGCATAAGATAGGCAAAGGCCTGCAGGACTCTAGCCACGATACAGGTCATCCGTGCGCGTGTACAACGACCTTCTATATGATAACGTTCCACAAATGGCCCATCAGTACCTGTAGGGGTCAACGCGACTGATGCATTTTGGCCGTGGCCGGACCCACTCAGGTCCCATGGTGTTTCGAACCTTCTCGGGAATGCCTGCCTCGACGATATATCGCAAGTCGAAATCGGATAACGTCTCTTGTGGTATGTCGAGATCGAGGACGGATGGGGTCCGGTTTTCCGGAGTGCGAGGGAACCCCACTGGCCACGTGGGTAGGTAACACATCGCCTGTGCAATGTTCATGAGTCGAGAAAACAATTATCACAATCCTTTCATCATGCTTCAAAAAAACGTACCATGGGACCGCAGGCAGGATCGCATTTGACCCACACACTCCAATCAAGCCATATCATCAGCCGGTTCAGGTCCTCTGCCCAAACACTGTGAAGTTGAGTTATCTCGGCAACGTCGAGAGACCCCTTTGTATTTAGCTTTGCGTCAATTCCCGTGTAAACTCCGGCGGCCCACATCTTGGTCACCACGCGGCAGATTTCCCGGCTCGTCCCTTGGATAGCCTGAAATATCAGTTTCTCCGACTCAGTCATAGAGCCTAACAAGGTTTCTATAAAGGAAGTGTGGACCGTGGCACAGTGCTTGTATATCGGAATTGCCCAGTCCAGCGCAGTCTTGTTCAATGGATCTGGAGGGAAGGCCGAGAGCTGGAGGTAAGGCGTGAGCATGACTCTGAGCTGCGTGTGTGTTTTGTTGGCAAGATCAATGAAATCTTCTGGACCTGTTCCAGGTGAGCTGAGGAGATAGCGTGTCAGTTCCAGTCGTTCGGCGAATCGGTCAACTATGACTCGTATGAGTGTTTTCCAACCAATTCCACTCGAGAGATCCGATGCTCTGGTCAGCGTCGTTTCAATCCTTGACTTCACGGCCGACAGGTCTTCGTCGGATACATTCCCCGCACGATGGTCCCACCTTTCTTGACCGGCTCGAATGGGGACGAGTGATGGTACAAGTTGGGTGTCGTAGAAAGAGACCAGTCCGGAAAGATCCAACTGGATACGCGTCTCGCCAGGGAAATGGTTATGCCAAGAACCAGCGTGCATAGTTTCGAACACTGCGACTGACGCTATCCAAACCTCACTACTTTGACTCAAGCAATATTGTCGAGCGAAGACTCACATATACTTGGCAGGCTGCCACCTGGAGGCTCCATGTTTAAGAAAGAAACCACACTGAATCGAGATGTGAAGTCGCAGACCATAATCTCGCTGAGACCAACCAGTTAATTACTGATAGGGCCGGGTCATGGGAGACGTGATCGCTCACAAATCCATTTCCATCCTGTAATGAGGTTCGATCCGGGAATTTAACAGAGTGGACTGAATGCTAACCTCACAAAGCCATCCAGACCAAACTTCTTTCCCCATTTGCAAAGGCCCTGGATACGTGGTATGTCCTCCGACATCCTGCCAGAACTAGGCGCACCCCACACAATAAGGTCCTGCGTATCTAAAGTGCCATACGGCAGCTTCGCAGCACTGTTACCATCAAAATACAAGACTCGGAGGGGTCGGGTGGTTGCCATTGTAAGTAGCCAACATGGTTCTTTTGCTAGTGGAAGATGATTGGGTTTGATTCCGTAGTCCCGGCAAAAATAATGTGCATGTTCAGGATCTGTAGAAACCCAATCCGGATTCGTTGGTATATCGTTGTGGTAGGTGCCATGGTACAGAAGCGTTCCTTTCGGAATGGTTCCGGGCACGATGTTATGGCCTGGTAGAACCCATTTCAATGTTCCCGATCAATGGGCATATGACAGAGCTGCCTACCGTTCCTCATGCGTGTATTGGGCCAGTGCTGAAGTAGCGAATGCACGGTGTCGAATATCAAGTGGTCAGTAGTGTTGGTATCCGGGAACTTGTCGAGACTCCATTCTCTAAAGTCTTCTCCCCCATTGAGAGTGCCGAGGCGAATACCTTGCCCAGAAGCCAGCGCTCGGACTTGACACACGAAGAAAATAAGACTGAAAGAGAAGAAAATGGTGGGCAACATCATGCACAGCAGAGGTAGGTCTTTTCCCCATTATAAGCGCTCCTAGATCGAAGCTAAGCAGTGCATAATTGATGGTTCGAAAGCGAAGTACATTCGAATTACAGTCGTTGTTCGGAAGTACCTGGGTCCTGACACACGCAAGTTCAAACTCGGGCTTCACGTCGAGAGGATTGATCATAACTTCAGTCCTCGAGTACCGGATCACATCCGACAGTTGGCGGTAATGCGCAAAGTGTATATCGCTTGGAAGCATTCAACCGAGTCACATAAATCGGTAACTAAACGTTTCAACATTATCAAGTCCACCAGCTAGTCAGCGACGAGCTCCAGGAAATTATATCGGAGGTAGAATCTGTCTCTCGAGAAGACATCAAAACTCGTAGGGATCAACCAATCTAATACATTTCGGCTGTGGCCGCTGCCACCCGTCCCTGACAGGGATTGGGAGGGGAATTGGAGGACGCTCGAACAAGGGGAAACCTATGGGCCACGTCTGCAGCCAACACATTTCCTATCAGTCGTCCATCAGTCACAGTGCAAAGTCCGCATAAAGTGCAACAAACTCACCTCGGGACCACAAATAGGATCACACTTGACCCACTCGTGCCAGTCGAGCCAGCTCACTAATCCATTCAATTCTTCTGCCCAAGTATTCCGAAGGAGGGTGAGCTTGGAAATGTCGAGCGATTCCTTTGTGTTGAACTTTGCATCGACGCCCGCATAGGCTCCAGCAACCCACATCTTTGTCACCACTCTGCAGATCTCTCGGTTGGTACCCTGCACAGCCCGAAGAATCAACTTCTCCGAGTCGGTCATGGAACCGAGCAAGGCTTCCATAGGCTTTGTGAAGGGTGTGGCGCAGCGAGTGTATACCGGAATCGCCCAGTCCAACGCGGTCTCATCCCACAAATCCGTTGGGAACGCATCGATATGGAGATAATGATTAAGCATGACTCTGAGCTGTGTTTGAGTCTTCTTTGCAAAATCGACGATTTCATCCGGATTTGCTGCGGGTAAGTTGACAAGATAGCGCGTCAATTCCAGTCGGTCGGAGAATCGGTCGGCGACGACACGCATGACACTTTTCCAATCAATTCCACTCGACATTCCCAAGGGCTTGGCCAAATTCTTCTTTAGGGTCGACTCCACTGCCAACAAATCTTCTCTGGACAAGTTGGCCACACGATGGTCCCACCTTTCCTGACCAACGCGGATGGGAACCAGTGATGGGACAAGTCGGGTGTCGTAGAAGGATACCAACCCGGACAGATCTAACTGGATACGGGTTTCGCCCGGGAAGCGATTATGCCAGGAACCCGCATGAGTGACTTCCGACCCAGACGGTCCCTCTGTGCAACACTACATGAGGAGAGCTAACTCAGACAATAACCGAGAGTAGCTCACTGAGGATCTGTTCCGTAGTGCCCGGGTGCACAAGATGCGAGCCAGAAATCACTTTAACATGAGAGGAAAAGTCACAAAGCATGAGTTCACTAGAACCAGTCATTCGGAATTGTTGAAGCATGAGTAGATTGACATCTTACAAAGCCATTTCCATCCTATGAGGAGAGTCAATGCAAGACAGTGCAGGAGAAAATAAGTATTTACCTGATGATGCCATCCACGCCGACTTTCTTTGCCCACTCGCAAACCAATTCAAGCCGCCCCCATTCGTCCCACAACTTGTCAGGGCGAGATTCACCCCATAAGAAAACGTCCTGAGTATCCAAGGGTCCAAATGGAATCTTCGCTGCGCTTGTTCCGTCCAAATACAAAACCTTGATAGGTTGAGTGACTGAGAGCGTATGGAACCAGCATCCTCGTTCAGGCCGAGGGGGCTCAGGGAACCTCTCCCGGCAGAAAAAGTAGGAATGTTCAGGGTCCAGGGCAAGCCATTCTGCGCCCTCTGGAACCTCATTCTCCATCGTCGCAAAATACATGACCGTTCCCGTCGGAATAGTACCCGGTACAAGGGTGTGTCCTAGACGAAAGCAAGCGTTCTAATGGAGCGCCGTCGACAATGAAAATATCACTGACCATTTCTCATGCGCGTGTTGGGCCAGTTTTGAAGCAATGAGCGCACCGTTTCGAACACGAGGTGATCAGTGGCATGGGGGTGCGGAGGTTTATGCAAGTCCCATTCTGCAGGGTCGTCGCCTCCGAAAATGGCGAGCTGCTCGTCAGGCCAAAGGGGACTGAAGCCCAGCGGAACCTGACCGAGCGCGGAGGCAAGCTTGAGAGCTGATGCGACAAAACAGAAAAGACCTGCTCGTAGCATGGGAGGACACAGTGGAAGCGGTCGGAGAACACGTTTGCACTTTTTCAACTCCCCTGATTCATAAGCCCAAATTGTTCGGATCCATCGATTCTCGGCCAGGGCCCACTGAGTGGCTTTACGTAGTACATATCCGATGTCGTGGGAGTGCAAAGTACGATCGCGCCACATTCAAGGTCTCCTCGGTAATCGATAAAGTATCCAATTGAGTGCGGGCTCTGGAATACCACCAAACTTGAACTGAAACGCTGACAGTATCAGTCAAATGGAACCAGGGGTTGATCTCCTAGTGGGTGGTCATACGATGGAGATCATCGGGTTTTAGTGGCCGTAGGTCGGGTTGCCGTGTTTGAATTTGAGACTACTACTTCAAGTCGAATTCCGATAGGTCGTCGTGTCTATTTCAAGTTGGAAGTGAGAAGCGCAGCAGGGACGCAACTTGCGCCCTTCATTTTACCCCTGGCGGCATGATTATGCGTTCGAACTTCGCGATAGGTTTTCAAGTACATACTTAATCACTGGGCTATTAATGCCTTCCAAGACCAGTCACCAACTTCGGATTATAGAGTCGATGATGTCTGAAAGTCAAGTTCTCAAGGCCGCCTAGTAGTTTGCTTAGCGCGTCAATTCCGTCAGAAGATCGAGCAGCAACCTCAAGCGGGTTGGCTATCTATAATAATCATAATACCGTAAGTGAAATTGACTGATCCGATCATATCATGAATACATTTACCCTAATCGCTGGATACGAGTGCAAAGATAGACGACTACCGTCAATAGCCCCCTGGAATTGTTACATTAACCGGGTGCCTGGCAAACAGAAACAGAAACTTCAAGTTAAAGGTGGTTAAGACTCAGGTACAGTGACTGTGACATTGTACATTGTTCGGCCCGGCCTGGTTACGAGAAGTACACGTGACATCGGCTTTTTCCGAATCGGTAGGCATCTTGCTATTGTAATCATCCAAATTACGTCAAGGAGTCAAGCTGCGACAAGTATTATTGGATCCCTGCAAGTACATCCTAGCTCTGCAGTACTGATCATTTGTAGTATCGTAAAACGAGTAAAACGCTTCTTACACGACAAGGCACGGAACTTCTGACCACTAGCATCACTCAATCATCAGCGTACGAAGCTGTAGAATCATTTTGAATTCCAACGGATGTGCCAACTTGGCCACGATCCGCTCCTTCACCTGGATCCGCCTATATATTCCCCCTGGTTTCGATATCAGTAGGTGTGCCACGAACGGCTGTCGCAGTGGATGATTCCCGTCCTTCTCCGTCGACTGGCCCGTCGCCAGCGACTCGTCCCACACTCTGAATATACACAAGTACCTATCTGATAGTCGCCCCATCCCAAACCCCGTCTTGATCCGCTCTGCCAAGGTCACCGTGATCGGGTGCAATGATTCGGCGATAATGTGGTATTGGAACACCTTGTTCTCGAACCCTGCTTCGCGCGCATCCGTCATCGCCTTGGTCTCCTCCACGTCGCAAACGGAGTATTCGAGTCCATGGCAGTGGATCTTCGCGCCGGCCATGAAGTTGGCGGGGTGTTGTGCATTGACGCCCACGCGTTCCTGCAAATTAAACAGGCCGATGCTGACGCGGTCGATGCCATGCTGAATCTGTGTTACGAACGGGATCTTGTGCAGCGCCTTGGCAAGCCGCATCGTTGCGGGGACGGGGTCGACGATCGGAGGTGCAAAGGGATCAAAACATGCTGGAGAAGCTGCAAGGAGCGAGTTCGTCCCTGGCTTTCCCGTCCAGTCAAAGAGGGACGGGTCGTCCGATCGAGCCATGATTTCGATCTGGAGACGGATAAATGCACCGTCGCCTTCACCGTACATGACGGGGAAGTGGACGTCGAAGATACCCATAAGGCAATACGCAATGTCTTCGATTTCTGTCGTCTTGCGACGCGCTGCCCAGCTCATGCGCTGTCGAATGGTGGGCTGGCGTGAGGCGGGATCAAATTGGGTGAGTGCGGCATCGTCAATCCCTGTGATCTCGGTGATGAGCTTGCGGAACGTGGGGGACTCTTTGTAGTTGTTGATGGGAAGATCACCCGATGTGACTAACAACGTCCAGTCAGACTGGAAGAACAAGAGCCGACGTGGAGCGATAAGCTCTTGCAACGTCCATCCTCGCAAGAACCAGATACTCTTCCTCAACACCTCAATCGAGTTTTCAGACACATCGCCAAGATAAACGATGGTGAGGTCCGAATTTCGATACCACTTGAACATGGAAATGATTGACTTTTGTAGCTCCGACGTGCTGTTCTTGTCAATGCAACATGTATCGGACCATGCCCAGCGAAACCCCCGTTCGCGCGCGTGGTGGCATAACTGCTGCAATTTCCTCGCTCCAGGTGATTCTGGGAGAGAGAACGCGTCCGTGCCTTCCAAGTCCTTGTACAACGGCTCTACCATCTCCCACCGATGTGAAAACATAGCGTATGCGAACCCCTTGTCGACAACGGCCCTTAGCGTGTCTTCGTCGGGCGATACTGCCGTCGGCTCGAAAAACACGGCGTGTTCTGCCCTGAACCGCGCTTCGATGGCATGTCGATCGTACAGTCTCCCATCCTCGGTACAGATTAGACGAAGCGGCATCGCCGACTTCTTCTGCTCGACCAGATCTTGCAGTGAAAGTTCATCCTCCATCTCGTCCTCCTCGAGCAACCTCGGGTCCACGAACCCAGGGTCCGTTTGAGCTCGTACGAGGGGGGGCTCTCCGTTCGGTTTCTTTGGGATAGGCGGGATGCATCAGTCACATCAACGAGGATGTTAGTGCGGGAACGTGGAGTACCTGTGACAACTCTGCCTTGAATGATGTGGGATCAGAAATGGCTCTGACGACTGTCCGTCGGAGATTTCGCAATTTCTTGGCCATGCGGGTCAAGCCGAACTACTTGGACGGTCCTCCCGGGTCGACTTCGGGTGCCTCAGGCAAGGAGCAGGACAAGACAATGCTAGCGGCACGCGTACCCGTACCGGTGGACACTAGGCGTTCGCGGAATACGAAGACAAGACAGACTCTGGACCTGTCTACTTATTCGCCCAATTCTTCATTGAACCTTGTTTAGTTACGGTCTTTACGCGTCCTGTCGCCTTGGCAAAAGGGTCTGTGTGAACGACTGCACAAAAAGCAGCCATTTCAACAACGTAACTTGTCCTTCTCTGCCGTCTGCGGTAGTGCATGGACGGCAGTGACAGATGCATTGGGGATGACATGTGTCGGCTATCCGCAAGAATAGAAGGATGTGCTGGCAGTTTCCCGTGTTCAAGCGGACCCTGTGCCCCTGTGGAAGATCAGATATCGATCACCAATGACAGTTGGCACCTCAACGTAACGAAGACCGACCTGCACTGAACGCAAGAAGCAGTGTCGACAACGAAGGCGAGGATGTATGCATTGGGTGTCTCACGCTGCCAACCGTATCTCAGAGTGTGATATCAACGCCGCAAGTGGCTCGGATGATGGGAAGAATTAAACTCACTTGCACAGCATCCTGCGGGTGTGATAGGCGCATGCCAAATGGAGGATGGAACAATGCCTCATCGACATCTTCGAAGCCGTGATCTAGACGCACAAACTCGATAGCATAAGGGCTGGTACTCCGATCACCCGTACGTGGCTTCTTTAGCTTGGAACGACGTAGTACAAACACCATGCATCAATTTCAAGGACATTGAGAGTCCAAGTGAAGAACAGGCAGCATGTATCCAGTGTTCGACAAGGTAGTGCACACATACATGAAAAAAAGCATGAAGGGCAACATTATAAGCCATGAAATGAATGACAGTGAAGAAGGAAGAGAAGAGGTAGGCCAGTACCAAATCATGGCGTGCCATATACCAGGAGGATCAAAGCAACAGCGTAGAACGAAAAAAATAATAATTAAAAATACGTACAGCAAAGCGTCAAGCACAGGTTAGATGGATACAATGGTGGAGATCAATTTGTTGAAGACAGACAAATCTAACGCGTATTGGTTTGCGATGTTGGTGGGTAAGGGAAGGCTGTGAAGTCGATGGCAGAGTCACCGTCATCACCAGTCATGCGGGAGTAGACAGATGATTGGACAGAGGTGATTCTGCGGCTACCATCTCGGTCTACCGGAACTTCGAGGGCAGCAATCAAGGACCGGATCGCAGCGGTAGAGTCATGGGGAGCGTTTGAATCGGCAAAGGGATTCTCATGCGGACTAGGGAGTAACGTGCGCCTGACAGTGTGATCTCTGCCGCTGAAAAAGGGATTTTGACCTCTCGGTATACTCCTGACAGAGCTCGCGCTGTCTGCGAAGGGGTTTTGAGGTTCTCTAGACTCTGCAAAGTCTGAACCAATTTGGCTAGCGTGGAGCACCTCCGCACTTTCCCAGTGATGTAGAGAAGAGGTCATGGCAGGTGGCGTCGACTTTGCTGTGGCCATCATGAGAGGTGTGGTAGATTTAGACAGGTCTGACTGTGCTGAGAGGTAAGACTCTCCGCCAACGGTGTCTCTGTCCCAAGAAAGGGGAGGCGTCATGCCTGCACCACGAGCTGGGAGACGCAGAGCTGGTGGTGGCTTGGCAAGTTTATCATCCACACCTGCGGCGGTAGTCTGTGATGCCATCTCGACAGCGAGGCCGGGGTGGTACTTGACGAAATGGTGCATAGACCCAACTTCTTCTCGATGCTCTTCCGATGATTTCTCGCCTGAGGTATTGCTGACTGTGCGGTGAAACATGGCGCCGAGTGGCCCGGATGGAGGGCGCTGCTGCATGGGTCGCTCCTGCCCCTCCGAACTATCCCCTTTGTCCTCCATCCGTTTCCATGGCTCCAGGTGAG
>JBBPUM010001201.1:0-10183 GCA_038094695.1 Chiua aff. virens | reverse complement strand
GCCTATCTTCTGAACTGTAGGTCAATGCATGATCAATACATGATAATCTTCTGACAATTACATATCATTAAGAAATAACAGACCACTATAGGTCATATAATCCAACAATGCAAGTATAATCTTCACCCTTATATATGCATATCATTTCCATAGCATAATTGCAAGTATCTATCTAAACTATCTGGTTAAATCAGCACTTCACAGTTCCCCTGATGTGCTACACACTATACGGGGGAAGACAAACATGAGCGACGAGAAGAAACAGGCTGTGGACTTGACCACATACATATTGAGCAGCCAAGAGGTAAAGAAAAAGGTGTACCAGTTTGTTTCCTTGCATATCTGCGAGAGCGCTTCTAGGTCGAACATTTCACCTGCGGAAAGAGGAGGATCGTGAGACGCGTGAATAGAACACAAAGGACAAATGTCTAGGATGATCACGAGAAGGGAAAATGAGCCCGCTACACTTAAGAAAGGGGTCCATGAGGAGGTGAAGAATGAGGAAACGATCCTGAGAAACTGTACGTACCAAGAGCAACACGTGGATTGCGTACCCAGGTAGCCTAGAACATAAAAAGAACGACGAAAATAAGGGCATTGACGGTGGAAGAGGAGAGAAATGAAATAAAGACCAGGAAAGTGGATGAGTCACGGTGAGCACGTTAAGTGTCGAGGATGGTGAAGCGCGCCAGGACGATATGAAATGAGTTGAGCATGATGGGAGATGATGTCACATGAACAGCAGAAGGGGGGGGACCAACACTGCGACTTGAAATAGGTCGAAATGAGAACGCTAGTCGTGAGAGCAGGTCAGCATAGTAAGTACCACGAAAGCAAAACAAGAAACGCACCTAGGCCATACCGTCCGCAAAACACCTGGACGTCCCAAGTGACGTGACAACACGTAACAGGAGCCTGGACGACCCGCAGGAGAGAACCAGATGATACTGCGAGCGCACAAGCTGCGTCTCTAGCGCAGCATATCATGCAAAATCCAGCAAGACTTGGAGGAGGTATTGATTAATGACTATGAGGGTAATGTTTCACACAACCACACACAAGCACTACTTTAGCACGATACTTCTACATAGTACATAGTACAAGAAACGGAGTGCATAAGCCCTGTTTCAAGTAGAGTTAGAATGAATCTATGAACATTTTATTGTTTTGCACTTACTTGTATTATAGACTCGAAATTCTTGACCGTCACATTTGTCGGGTGCGCTTGCGAGATGCAGAGCGCCTGGATTGACGATGAGAAATGTTGGTGTGTCCAGATTCTTCTGAAACATCATCCGAGTCGGATGACGGTACGGCGTGTTTGGGGAGAGCATTGTGCCATGTGACGTAGCGGGATCTTGTGATCCCTATCGTCGCCTCTTTAAGGGCATCCAGAACTTTCCCCCAGTCGAACAAGGGTCTCGGTGGGGACCAATCGCGAATTGTCTCCAGCCATTTTTGGATACCTTGCTGTTCCACGGTCGCGGTAGCTTGTGCAGGGTCCAGGGCTTGCGCAGGGTTCAGGGCTTGTGCAGGGTTCAGGGGAGTTGACGGAAAAGAGGTGGGAATGCTCCCTTTGGCGTAGTTGTACACAAGGGATCTCATCTCAAGCAAGGTTTGCTCAAGGAGGCAGTCAACTGCTTGAGTGGACCGACGGGGGTGGATGATCTGCATGTTGGAAGTGAGTGACAGTGAGAAGAGCGTGGAAAAGACCTACTCCCTCGGTGTATACATGGCTATCATAATTGTCAAAGTCAATTGACTTGCTTGAATTTGAGTCGCGAATCCAAATTTTGACGTCGACAGATTCAACGTCAAGCAATTTGACACCGGCGTAGACGGCGGAGAGTGTGTTGTTCGCGTCGCGGTTGGGTAACCACTGCCTCTCCGGCACCAGTTCACGGGCGGCGTGTGCTTCTGCGATGGATGATGTTGCAAGGGGAAGGGTAGGTCTGATCTCGTTAATTTTGATGAGCACTGCTGCAAGCGCATCCGAGTGTTTTCCAACAAGGGTCTCCAACTTCTCTCTTGCATGTGCCTCCGTCTCGGTGAACGCACATTCGATGAACAAGAATTGGGAAGGAATTTGGAGGTAGGGATCTCCCTCGCCACTAGCCAATATGGTGAGATGTATGTCAGGGACACAATTGCCTCTTTTCCCCTGGATGATAGTGTTGCGATGAGTTCTGATTGTTACTTTGTAGTCTCCACACCGGAGAGGCATCGAGGCGACAGTGCACTCCAGTGCACTGCCCATTTCTAAAAGGGGTGATTCATGGATCTTGCTTGCCATCGTGATGGTGAGCTTCTGAACGTCGCGGAGATAAGTAGGCCGACTACTAGTAGTAGATGGAATTGGTTAGGGCTAACAATTGCTGAAGTAAGTTCACATACATAAACATACCTTGTAATCCACTCAAATTCATCCTCAAGCTTTTGCTCAATGTACGTATATTCAGCGTTGTTGATACCTTCGAACGTCATCTGGCATATAGCAATAATTCGTGCATGAGTGAAAAATTCTACTGGTGCAGGGTTAACAAGTATACCAGACTTGTGCAAGCAGTACTACAGCCCGGTGACTCCTGTAGTCGTTGAAGTTCCTTGAGTATGTTGTTACACTTCGCTGATATGGCCGTGTGAATTGCATCAACAAGCAGCGTAGGAAAGTAGTATTGTTAACAATGGTCTAACCTACAGTAGTCAATTTACATACCGAAATCGGGTTCTCTGTCACCCTCATGGTTTCGGACCATAGAATCATTTGGTGAAGAAATTGGTCGTGAATCGATACTGACCCCACACAAGCTCTGGGTGAGAGAGACCGAGCCTGCAGCCTGTGGCAGGGTGTCGCCCAACTTTCTCTGAAGGCGGTCAACACCTAAAAGAGGAGGGGTGGATTCACGACCCCGTGAGGATGCTTGAGAGTTCTGATATCGATTGTCATGACAAATGCGAGGCTTGGCAGATGGGCCGTGAAGAGGCGAAGGTAATCTGTGATTCAGGCGCCTATTGGACTGGTAACTTGTTTCGGTGGAACTTGAAAGGTGATGATCCCTAGCGACATTCAGGATAGGGTAGGATCGAGGTTGATACGAGTTACAGTCGAGAAAACATCCCCTGGCCACATCAGAGAAAATGTCAGGTGGCAGCATAACTTGTGGAATCTCCCATTACCCACCCAGTTGTAACTGTTGCAAGATAGTAGGTGCCAGTGCATTACAAATCAAACCATATATATTGGTAAAGGAAACTATTGTTTACTGGTGAGATATATACTCCACAACAGTTCGAATCTTAGTTCATGGGTAAAATCTATGACTCGGGAACCGCCGGTTGTCATCGACAGAAATTTTGCACGAGCAATGTGGAATAGGATATGCAAGGAAATAGACAGCAACACTGCTCGTACCCGCACTGTCAAAATCAACCCATAACACACCAATTATCCCATCCATCGTCCAAATACACCACCGCAGCATCGTAAAGGGCAAATGAAAACGTGAGCTAGTAGAAGAGTCAGTTGAATTCATGAGAGTAGGATCACGCACCACACTACACGGTCCATCTTGATATGCAAGTCTCACTGGTGACGTGGACCGAGGCGAAGGCCTACAGGGCTGCCCTCGTTATCGGGGGTGACAACACACCTAGGGAGTTACGTGGGGTGCAGGTAACACATCTGGTCGGATGAGTATGCCTGCAGGTACAGACGTCGATTAAAATCTTGTTGCCTCTGGCTGTGGGTACCAGAGAGCTCAGAGCGTGTGCGGATGACACACAAGGTCTTCTAAGGACCACATGGTCACGATTATCTGTGTGATCGAGCGATGTACTACGGATGGCCACAGGAGAGGCAACTTACTAGTAGGTGAGGGAAGCTGATGGGGCGAAATTGAGCGTATTGTTATCTAGTCACGTCATGGTGCATTGTATGTGTTGGCCACCATGTTGTATCACAATCCCGTTGTGCCTGCATACATCAATCATGCGACACGTTAATGAGATGCATCGTCATGTGCGTCGTGTTGTAAACCTTCACAGTGACTCATAAGGAGTGGGAAAAGGACCTGTAGAAGCATCAGAACATCCCAGAAAGGGACCAGAATAATCTTCGAAGGGCACAATATCCCAACACCATTGACCCTGTCCTACAAATCTCCGAGACGAGCATAGGGTGAAGTGCCAGTGGGCAATCGTGATAAGAGTAACATAGCTTGGAGATAATGTGAGGGGATCAAGCAACAAGATTTACGGTGGTGCCAGTGGGACTCGGACAAACACGCAGTGTTTGAAAGCTGTCAAAGTTGGAACGCAACAATCTGACCACAGTGATAGTAACCGCAATTAAATACCCTGGATATAACAGCAATCAACACGTACGGTGGGGAGACGAATACGAGTATCGTTTTTCATGTTCTGGGCCCAACTTCCGACATCCTCCATTTGGAATCTTTCCCGCAAAATACAGCACGTTCAAGTTTATGGTAGGTGTTACATAGAGGATGCCGACGAAGTGTTACATACCATCACAGTTACAGCAGATCGAGATACAACTTGTACACAAAGTAGACAATGCCTCATCGACTTGTCTCGCGATACCTTTCAACCGACTGGGTCGTAACTTCATTTAGCCAGGCAGGTTGTCACCACGCAAAATTGTAATATCAATTACATATATTGGTAGTGGGTCCTAGTCTGGGTTATGACACGACCTCAGTACGAGTCTGACCACACAGCGATATCCGCCCCGTGTTTTGTGTGTACCATGTAATGGTCAATCAATTGACCGTTAGTACTTAGAGTCTTAGAACCGGTTCCTGAGCATTCCAATCCACGTCAGCGCGTCAACGCAATAGAAACGAGAGAAAACCACTGACTCAAAGACGGAATTAAAAACCACAGGGGGCGGAAGAGAGGTGTAAGGTGAATGGAAGAAATGCACCTCGGACATACTGCAGTCTCAGATGCTATCCTCAAATTCGCCACGTACAAATTGCGCGCGTGTCTGTCTGAGTGAATCCGAAGGTTGTCGCGGGGCTCAGAGAGCACCTGACATCAGTCTCGATTTGACTTGCTATGTACCTGCTCGATAGGGAAACGCATCAATGCGCATCGGCCAGGGTGCAATACAATGCCATAGACGTACGTATTTGGCAATGAACATGTGAACTCGGCGATGGAGCCCAGCACCTAGAGGACACTAAAATACGGGGCTGAATTCGATGGTGACACAAGACATCTGTGCCTTGTATAATGAAGTATTCTACGACGGAGCCTGAGTGAACTGCGGAGATCGGTCTCGATGTGACAGTGCGCCCGACCAGAGGATTTTTCAGTGCCCGACAGACTCCTCGATACAAAGAAAACGACTGTGAAGGGGTCAAGGAGGTGAGGTCGAGATGGATCGAGAACGAAACGCATCAAACTGGAATACGATGGGAATCGGGGGTCGTGATGAGGGAAGCTGAGCATATCCACTGCGTGATCATATGTCATCTGCATCGACGAATCTCAATTCCGCGTATGAATCAAGTTCCTGTATGATATGCATGTATATGCCACCCACCATGTCCATTTCCTGGAAGGATGAATATCTTCTAAGGTGCCACTCGACGATCTCCCCTGGTCGGCTCGTCATAAGTAGTAGCCACACGTCTACCTGAATCAACATGACCTCATATTGGTTGAGGGCGTCAATACCATGACGAGCTCTTGAGGGAAGCGACACATCCAGGTGGCCAGATGATTCAGGTCGTGCAATGATAGGGCACCGCCATCATGCTTCCGCTTGAGTATCCGGTTCGGGAACTCCGGTCAGCATGGAAAGCACGGAGTTGATGGAAGTGTTGGAGGAGTGGGGAGTGCATCACCTCTAGCACTGGTTGACTCCTCGTTTTGAAGATCACAGTAAAAATGGAACGATAGCATGCTTTGAGATGCTGTAGCATAGATGCACAGTATGAATGAGTACTGACACGGGTATCGCCATGAGTATACACACTTGCCGTGACTGACTTGTCACAATTAGCTACTAGTATAATTTTCGCCAAAAGATCTGCGGTATCAACAGGAGGGACTGATAGTACTAGTAAAGCACTAAAAGACACACCTTGTCCATATATCCTCAAGATTCAATTTGCTTTTTCCAGTCTTCCACGCATTGTAGGCAGCGAAACCATGCACATATGACTGGTTGACGTAGTTTCAACATCTCAACATGCTTCTTGGTGCATCCAGAGCAAGAAGCCATCGTGAAACATTGTCCAATTTTGCTCTGGTGGAAACAGTTCGCTGTTGACTGAGTTGGCTAACACAGGGATGGTACACTTACAAATAAAAAGCTGTGTGTGAGCCATGACCGCACTGTTGAACTCAGGTTCAGAGGACATGAGGCTAAAAACCTGGTTGAGACGTACATGCTCGTGATCTTACATTCTTGCGTATAACTGTTTCCTCCATGCTTCAAAGACTCTCGACTGCTGGTAGCTGTGAGCGAGGCACAGTCCTTATATGGCAGAGCCGAGGATGAGAGGAAGTCGCTCTCTTCTGTCACCTGACAGCTCGACAAGTACCACCCATGCACCGCACATCCCTCACAGGGAACGCCCACATGGACAAGCCCCTTGCTCCCCTGGGCCCTCTGTCGAGCGCTCACAGAATGGCGTGCGGATCAAAGGCACGACCCATCCTGGGTGCCACGTCGATGATACGAAATAGCCACGGGACGCAGAGCCCTGGGTCGATGGGTGTTGGATCCAATAAACGGGCGCAAGTTCTCGAGCAAAAATAACTTAGCACTGTGGAAAGGACGAGGTTCAGGTTCGAGAAGTTAAGGGAAAGAAGAGATCATACCGGGCGCTGGATCTTGGTTCCCAGTGCCCACTCTAAATCAACTCATAATGACACTAACATAATTACTAATGATCAATTACTATCAGTAGGTAGTATTTTACAATCTTTTCCATGTAAATTTATTTCTGCGTGGACTTGTATGAACACTTGAGCGACGGGTGGGAATTGAACGCTGAATGTTGAACATTGAATTCCTGGACCCTTTAGGGTCTAGGTTTGTTCGGAGCGCGTTCTGGAATTGCGTCGTCGGTTACCAGATTTGTGGGTGGGAGAAAGGTACCGAATGAGGGCGTGTGAAATTAAATGGTGATTGATTGCGGCGCTTCTCGTCTGGAGTTTTGGTTGTGCGGAGTTGGTACGTCCAAGTAGTGCGAGTCTTCAGATGAAATGACCGAACATCATCAGACGTCGATGCTCGTATCGCTCATTGCTATGCCTCATGCGTCCGCTAAGGTGGATTGTGCTACTATTTCGTACATGGAACTGCACTGCGATTTCGAGTTTGTACCATGTGGGTGCTGTTTCCCTGCTTGACAGTAGCGTACGTGGGGAGTTTGTATCCATTGTTCTTCGCGATGTGCGTGAATTCATCAACCAATTCCGATTTTCTTGAACATGCATCTCCGCATGCTCTGTGCGGATCATGGATTATTCCTTTGGACTCAGAACTGATCAGCGTGCGGACTTGTTGCACCGGTTAAACAGTCACAACTCTTGCTCCTGCCGTGACTGCGTATCTATTCCGAATGGTGCGTTGCAGCAGGCGAGGTTTCTGAGTCCATTCCGCGCAGGCGTATCTTGTTCTAGTGTGAATATGACATGGTTTGTTCTGGATCCATGTCATTCCACTCTCTAAAGTATTTTCCCCCTGTACATGCGTACCGTACCACGGGCTTCAAGCTGTACTGCGAGGGAAAATTATATGTGTATATATGTATTTATGTGTATCGTGTTCCTTCTGCTTTGTCGCGCACTTCTTCTCTGGCGTCGGTTCCCGGAATTGTGAGGCCATGATGAGGTAACTCATGCTCTATAGGGCATTGAATAATTCTGCTTGTCTGTCCTCGACGAGTCGATCGACTCCGTTATTACTAGCGCAAGTCGCAGTGCAACCCCAGCATGCGCTCTCAACTTGTTTCACGCCTGCCTGCCAAAGTAGCTACTAGTGCTTTCGATGAAATTCTTGTCCGAATAACTTAACCTCGAAGCGTTCTGTTCGATCGGTTGATTTTGTGGGCAGCAGTGATTACAGCATGGCACTAAGTCGGGCGGGCCGCCAGGTATGTTCCCGAGCAATGTTCCTAGAGATTCAATCGCAGTCGCGGCGACGTTGTAATTTTTTCACTGGATACTGACTCATCTTTCTTCAAAACAGGATGACAAATTCGGGTCCGAGGGCTGAAGCACGCTGCCCTCAGTGTGGGAAAGGCTTTGACACCGAAGTTCAGGTGCGGAGGCACCTGAACCAACCGCAAGCCAAGTGCCATCGGCGGCCTACCGCTTTCGTAGACCCAGCGGAACTTCTCAGGCACTTTACTCAACCTACTAGTAATTTCGATCCCAACTCCCCCACTGGCACCCAACACCAGCGAAAGCCTCACACGCCTCACAGTGACGAATCGTATTTGGACCAGAATTCACAAGACAGTGGTGCAGAAAATACTCTGGCTGCCGGAGAAGATCACGAGGCACCAGTCATCGATTACTTTCCAGGAGCAGCCAGGGTCGTAGACGGATGTGGTACCAAATTCATAGACACATTCGATGAAGATACGTTCTCAGAAATTCGGAACTCTCATCAGCAAACCAGCACCCTCATAGACAGAACTGGACAGTTCTGTCTAGTACCACAGACCATCCAGATAGCTACAGAAAGGTTCCCAATTGTCTAGACCTGGACAAAACCCTTTAGGCTGGTTCTATTCTGTCCCATCCTAGACCATATAGGACACAGTATCACACAGCATGACAGACTGGGAAGATATCCCTAGCTAGGCATTCAAGGCAGAACTGGTCAGTCTGTCATAGACTGGACTGACCTAATATGGTGTCTGATACAATGACAGACTGGGATGCTAGCCCTACTAGTTGGACAATCAAGGCAGTACTAGTCAGTCTGTCAGTCTGTCACAAACTGGGCTGACCTGGACAAACATTCTTGGAAGGATAGATAGAAGCTACTTCCATAATGGCCAAATTTATTCAAACAACTGAAAAAAATGCATTCGAAAAAGTATGACATATGATATGATGAACTCGACACAGCAAGGATGCTAAAATATCACTAGTCAAGGCAGACATCAAACCCACACCCACCCACACCCTGCTCCTTCTTGCTCATACCATTGCTAACCATGTCATCATTACCTAGAAAATAGCTATAACGATAAAACGTACCTCCCGAGTTCCGCCCATCGCTTGCGCAACACACTCGTCTTCAAGCGGTGGATGTCATTAGTGTCGCACTTGCTCATTAACCCAAGTATTTCTTTATAGACCAGTGAGTAGGTAGCCGCTCGGAAATTGACTTCACCATGTCCCGAAGCCATCTCATCTAGAACAACTTTGATCTGCCGCACCGAGTTGATTAGCGTGCGAGCTCGTAACAATTGAAAAACAAACCGCAGTAGCAGCAAGGGCAACTGTGACCCTCGGAACCTCCTCCGCAAACACTTCTGGGAATAGTTTGCCAACAGAAGAAATGCTACTAGTGTAGAAGAAGTCAATAACAAGGCCCGATAGGGCAGGATGCGCGAGATTGTTGACGTGTCCCTGGAAAAGAGTTTCAGTTGACATGAACCTGAACGAAAGTTTCTCACCTCGTCATCAGATCCGTCCCTCAAGAACAAACCTCCATTGCCGAGAAGATTCTTCGCGATTTCGATATTTCGTTCACGGCGATTCTCAGAATCCCACGTGTACCGTTGAGTAACAAAGGTACGGGCCTTTTTCCTTAGCAGAGATCTCCAGTTGCCGAGATCTTCCCATAACTATAAAGCAGGTAAATGGGCACAGATGCGGGAAAATGAAGTGGATACATACCAGTCTAGTAAGATCCGATGCATTCTCGGGCCACCAACCTAAACGATTCGATCAGTGGGAGGCCGCTTTAATGTCTACCACTTACCTTCCGAGATGATTAAGCCTCGAGAGCGACGCTCGGTAAGCGCTTTGTTGATGTACTCGATGGCTTTGGTGTTGCACCACTACCTGTAATAGTGATGCAATACACATTGTTCTAATAGGTTTTACTGTCGTGCAAGATGAGTTGCTTCCAATTTCGGCAACTATCCTGCATTACTGGCCACTAATTTGTGTGTGATGCTGT
>JBBPUM010001200.1:0-10190 GCA_038094695.1 Chiua aff. virens | reverse complement strand
TGTAGCCAATACTGGTTATTTGGTTCAACGCGGAACCTATCCTCCTTTCTCTCAATCAAGACCCTGAGGTGGCACGACTTGCTGGGATCTACCTCCGCTGTGCATCCCTGGGCCTTCCAGCATATGCTTTTAATTGCATTTCTAGGTGCGTGGTCATCTCCTACATCAATGCCGAAAGATGGAACTCATCGCAAGTGCAGACGATATTTCCAGTCTCAGGGTCTATTTAACGTCCCAACAAGAATTACATTTGTAATCGCGCCAATTAACGCGTTCCTGAACTGGTTGTTCGGTTAGTGCGATCATGTTCCTGGTCGTCCCTCTAATGAACCTGTCCCGCCTCTAACCACCTCACTAGTCTATCCTCTTGGATTTTCTTTCCCGGGAGCACCCCTCGCGACATCTCTTTCCTTCAACCTCGTGTCGGCAGCTTCCATCATATACGGTTATTATTACACACCCCCTAATGCGTGGTCACCTATCACCCGCGAATGCTTGAACCCCGCCACAGGTGAGATGTGGAAGGGATGGGGTCTGCTAACGAGGCTCAGCATTGCCGGCGTCGGTCAAACCGCTAGCGAGTGGTGGAGCTGGGAATTGGTCGGACGTGAGTTCTCCTACCAGTGCGTTTTATCACTCTCGGCTGATGGTTTGCTTTTCGTCAGTTGCTGCCAGCCAGTAAATAGCATCCTGCCCCGTTTTTATTCACTTTTACTGATATTGCTTCTCCGATAGGCTGGGACCCATCGAGCTCGCAGCCCAATCTGTGTTATTGCTCTCTGCATCTACCACGTACCAGGCGCCATTTGCTTTAAGTGTCGCTACCTCTGTACGGTAGGTGTTGACCGTACTTCTTCCTGCCCAAAGAAAGACTGACCGATTGTTGTGTCCCAGAATCGGAAACCTCCTCGGCCAAGGTAGCGCGAGAAGGGCCGGGATGGCTGCCGTGACGGCCCTTGTGATGGCTGTTGCACTCGGGTCCATCTTCAGGTGAGCGGTAGACACATGTCTGTCTGATTTTGTAACTCATTTGGCTTGCTCTCAGTGCCATTTTCCTCGCCTTCCGCCACAAATGGAGCTATATCTTCAACGATGATCCCGGTACGTCCGTGATCCGCCGCCCCGTGACTCGTACTGATTCTGTGGCAGAGATTGTCACGCTCGTTGCGTCCATCCTCCCGCTCGTTGCGCTGTTCCAGGTCTTCGATGGGACAGCAAGCGTGACCGGCGGCATATTCCGTGCGCGTGGCAGACAAGTGAGTGGAAGCATAGTCTAATCTTCTCACATTAATCACCCATCGACGCGCTTCCCTTTAGATCACAGGGGCTATTCTTAACCTTAGCGCTTATTACGTCATTGGTATTCCACTCGGATTATACCTCGCGTTCAGCTGTGAGCATTCGCTTGCGGGCCTTTGGGAAGGATTGACGGTTGCGCTGGTGTATACCTCCGCAGTGGGGGTTTGGATCGGTGTCCGCGGTGTTAACTGGGAAGCGGAGATTGCGAAAGCACAAGGGAGAGTCGGCGGCGAAGGTAAAGATGGCGAGAGGCTTGATTAACGCCTTAATGTGAGTTGAAGTCAGAAAGATTACAGAGATTGCGGAAACAATTATGCGACTTGACATGACTTGGATACTTATCCTTACTATGATGTGCATGTATAACCATTCCATACGATCCGCATCCACGCGGTTAGATTTTTATCTTGCTTTATGTATATGCATGTCTTTTCCTTTCTCGTTATAAACGCTTTAAATTTATGTAAATGAGCAACACTCGACTAGCCCTAATTTCCTGAATGTGAGCCGAATCTGTACGGACCGTAATTCAACGGGCCCGATGCCGCCAGGTAGTAACATGGAGAAAGTTTGATCTCAAGATCGACAATCAAGATCACCCATCGGCGTCAATTACAGCCGCCGATGACAGAACATCAGAGCAAACATGAGTTCTTTGAACTTTGTCCCAAAAGGAAACAAACTTATGCGTGAGGCGACTCTCAGATATCAGCAAAGTGTTGTGGACTTCTCCGAGTCTGCGGAGCACGGAGAGACGAATACTGGTCCATGGGATGGAAGGAGGGGAGTTCTTAGGGTGATTTAGACTAGGCCGTGATTCACGCGCTACTTGGAATTGCTCGCTGAACACGCCTATGGAGTCTTCCCCAAGTCACTGGCGTTGCAGTCATGTCATGTTTCTCGTACTCACCTCGTACTCCGAATCGTTCATCTTTCTCGCCGATTACCCTCCATTACGAGAGTCCCACTAATTTTGGACTTTGATCGCCAGGATTGTGGACGGCCGTGGTGACTCGGTTGCCCGTCACACGACCCACACAACCACGGTGTAGGTTTCCGTCTTTGGCTCGCCTGCATATTTCGCGTTGTACTGACAGGACGTGTCAGTTTACTTGATGTGACTATTTCTCTAGGTCTGCATTGTAATCTAGTATCGGGATAGTATCGATAGCCATTGCTGCCAGTGGAGGAGTATAAGCGCAAGAGAAGATAATGGTCGACCTGCCTTCACTGTGGGTGATATTTACGCGAGCCATGACAGTGACGAAAATAACTAGTTGTGCGTCTGGAGGAGATCAAAGCGCTCCCACAACGATCGATCGTGATCGGTTGCGATGGAATTGCAAGTGATCAATTGCAGTCAGTGGGACCACTGTATGGCGTTGCACAATACAAGTCCGTTATCAAAGCAACATTCCACAGCAATCTGTACAATCTGTAGAACAATAAGTCCCAGAACTGGTAAGCGGTGGACAGTAGTAGGAGGCCCATAAAATGGACTGGGATGAGCAACATCCCTCTCCAGTTCAAGGGCCTCTCTATTACTTATTTTAACCACTTACCCTCCCTCCATACTCGACTATCATGCAGATCACCAAATCTGATCCAAGGTACCCTAATGCCAAGGATGTTGAGTGGAGGCCGCGAGTGAGAGAGGTGAAGCCGACGCCGGCAATGAAACTCCGTGCCCTGAGAAAAACCACCAAGTCCCGCCGCGCTTCCAAAGAAGGAACTTCCAATGCCCAAGACAGTCAAGTCGCGGGCTCATCAAAAGTACGTTTCATCGCATCGCACAGTTGCGGCATCTCACAATCCTTCATTCTAGTCGCTGCCGCCGCATCTGCCCACTCGTCGTGCCAAATCTCCGGTTCCACCAGTGTCACGTCTCTCACTTGATGACTTTGGGAAGCTGGAGACAATATGTAAGTCTCGGAGGTGACTTTTGACATCTGGCATTACCACATACTCACCCTTTTTTGTAGACGAAGGTGAATTCGCGAGGGTATCTACTGTACGCGTCACGAAAAACTTGAGCGTCCCGGACTCCTTGGAGCCCGGGTCGTCCAAACTGTGCACGCATAGTACAACGTTCATCGTCAAATCATACAGCAAGGAGAAAATGAAGGTGCGCATGTCCCATCGTTGAGACACAAGTCTTCTGACATGTACGTCGAC
The DNA here is from genome assembly GCA_038094695.1 of Chiua aff. virens. NCBI lineage: Eukaryota > Fungi > Basidiomycota > Agaricomycetes > Boletales > Boletaceae > Chiua > Chiua aff. virens. The sequence continues at coordinate 6,716 of JBBPUM010001200.1, read as the reverse complement.
GTAGAATCGAAGGGATTATCCGTCAGCTTCAAGGACAGCTGCTTTAGAACGGAAAGCTTTCTATGATCTTCCGTGGAGCCCATGGACCTGCTCCGCGATTGACGTCTTCCAAGACACCCACGAGCTCCACCTCGTGCTCGAACGCATGCCCGGTACACTGGATCAACGCATCCGCCAGCGGGAACCTATCGACTCGACTCTAGCTCGCTTTTACTATTGCAACATCGCATGTGCGTTGGAGTTCTTGCACGATCATCACGTCGTGCACCATGATGTCAAACCACAAAATATCCTCATCAAGCCCGATGGGTATCTTTGTCTCACTGATTTCGGGGAAGTAATGGCTATCGAGGACTCATACCTTGAACGTGCAGACCGCCGCGGGACGCTCTGTTATACTCCCCCTGAAAAACACTGGGCGGACGACCCTAAGACACATTTCGGGTACGAAGTCGATTGGTGGGCGAGCGGAGTCGTCTTGTACGAGATGTTGACGAAAGCTCTGGTGCGTATTCTTCCAAACGTCGTCGTTGTCTGCTCACAATTATTGTCACAGCCTTTCTATGAGGAAGGTGAACATGAAACCCAGGACTGCATCATTAGGGGGGAGTACGACTGGCCGGAGGACGTGCTTGTCGGCAAGTTGCTCGAGTCATTCGTGGATGAGCTTCTGAAGGTGAATCCGGACGAACGACTTGGTTGCACGGTATCGGTGAAGGAGCATCCCTGGTTGTCTGGGATCGACTGGGAGATGATGGAAAAGCGCAGGTACCGGGTACGTCTATACTGTGCGCTGTGATCGATATGCCACTGATTCTTTCCTCTCCAGCTTGAGTGAACCCTTAGAAGAGCCTGAAGTTCTGTATGAGGCTCATTTCCGGGTATATAAGTCGGGAATCTCATAGCGCCGCTCGGTTCCTCACTGGCATGTCATTATGTATGATGTACAATATTGAAGGAGTGCCATAAAATGACACTTGATTTAGTGAGACTAATGAACTACCATGACGAGGGTGCTGGAAGCACAGAATCTTCGAGGGAAGTCTGACTGCTATAGGTAGACACGAGGGGGCCGGCTCGGTCCGGATGTAATCTTGGACGACCGGGCCAGTCTGAATCTATTAAGCATATGCCATCTGTTGTCAGGTTATCTGAAAGTAAGTTGCGAGCGATTCCGAAGAGAGAAGGGGCGTCATGTTCGCTTATCAACAAACCCAAGGTGTAGTCGAGGAAAAAATAAGCAAGGAACGAGATCACGGTATGTATGCGTAGGCACGGCATCGACAGCAGCAGAAACGTCCATAGTCAATAAGGTGTTGTTTTCATCAGGGCAAAAAGGTGCAAAAGACATACTAAAACCGATCCACAAGCAAACCGTCCAAGCGACATCTCAAAAACCCAGCGAAAAAGAGAGGACTTTATCAATGCGAACAGAAAACAAGAACGAGTCCATCCGATTCTGTTGTACAGGTGCAGCGCCGAGCTAGTTTGTCCGGTTGCATAAGGATCGATGGGGTTGCTCCCCGTACATACGAGCCATCGCTGTTGACCGTGAGTATCGTTAAGCTAGAAGAAACGCCGGCTCATACCCATGACACGGGTAGCAAGGCCGCCACGGGTAAGGACAATTAGTATCAGAAGCAGTATCCAACTGACCAGCGTATGAGGTAGAAGGAGCGTAATTCGGGGTAGGCACTGGCAGATCGCTTTAACCAGAAAGACGTCATCACGTATTTCGCGCTCTGCCAGGACGTGTCAGCGTCACCCGTCGTGTATTTCCTTCAGTTCTATACTGTAATCGGCCAGAACTGTCAGTAGACGTCACTACCAGTAGACGGGCATACATAAGCTTGTTCCCCTCTCGGGAAACACCTTCGGCATGGTTGGTGTTGAATCGGTACGTCATTTTCACCGCTGACGGCGCTTCGATGACTGACGCGTCGTGTGGACTTGCTATATCGTCGCCCGATGGTCTAGCATCAGTGTCGTGCAGACCTGACTGTGGTTCTGCTCCGATCGCTCGCCCGCTGAGGTGACCAGTGCGAATAAACGGGTCGTGGAGACAGTTCCCGCCTCTTTGCTATTAATGGTACCACTGTCAGGCCACGCGCCTCGCCAACCTGCTGGGAGATTCCCGTTAGCTAGCCTAAATTGATTACCCCAGGCCACTACAAACCTCGGAAGACGTCGCCGAAGGATTCGTTCTTTCAGCGACTATCTTCCGAGCCCGCATGTCGTGTCGAGCGTTGATATGTGGTCTTCGTGTATGAATCATTTTTGCTACATGACGCGATTAGCCTGTCTGATTCGAACCTTTCGTCGGTAAGAAACTAGAGACTGGCCCAGGTAAAGTTTTGTATACCATCTTTAAAGTTCGCTCCGATTTTACTAAAGCTAGAGTATGCGTTCTCCAAGCCCGTGTGACTCTGTAGAGTGCAGGGAGACAAATATCAGCCTATAGGGACGAAATTAGGAAGATTCCAGAAGGGAGATTCAGACCAGACCGTGATTTGCGCATTGCTTAGGAATGAATGCAGGAGCGTCTCCTCCCAAACCACTTGCGTCGCAGTCGTGTCGCGGTTTCCCGTACTTACACATATTCCAGTAATTTTTCATCTTTCCCCCGGTTACCATTCATCACGCGTGTTCCACTGATCTTTAATCAGTAGGATTCAGAGTTGTGGCTTGTGAACGATGCTACCGTGATTTGGCTGCCATCTCAGAGCCGATGCAGGGTTTCTGTCTTTGACCCGGCAAAATATCCCTGCATATTTCGCGCTCTGCCAGGGCGTGCTAGTGTCACTTGAAGTGATCCTTCCTTCAGGACCGCATCGTAATCTAGTATCAGGGTTGTGTCAATAGATGTCACCGCTAGTGATAAGAGGAGACAATAGTCGACCCACCTTCGGAACGATAGCATTTGTAGGCGACATTTACGCGAGCCATGACAGTGACGAAAATGACTAGTTGTGCGTATGGAGTAAGGGATCAAAGCGCTCCCGCAGCGATCGGTCGCGATCGGTCGCGATGAGACAATGATGTGGGATTTCAAGTGACCAATTGCAGTCAGTGGGACCGCACAATACAAGTCCGTCATCAATGCGACATTCCACAGTAATCTGTGGAACAATTAAGTCCCAGAACTGGTAAGCGGTGGAATGTAGTAGGAGGTCCATAAAATGGACTGGGATGAGCAACGTCCCTCTCCAGTTCACGGGCCTCCTTCTCATTAACCACTTACCCTTCTTCCACACTTATCATGCAGCTCACCAAATCTGATCCAAGGTACCCTAATGCCAAGGATGTTGAATGGAGGCCGCGAGTAAGAGAAGTGAAGCCGACACCGGCAATGAAACTCCGTGCCCTGAGAAAAGCCACCAAGTCTCACCGCACTCCCAAAGAAGGAACTTCCAATGCCCAAGACAGTCAAGTCGCGGGCCCATCCAAGGTTCGTTTCATCGCATCGCACAGTTGCGGCATCTCACAATCCTTGATTCTAGTCGCTGCCGCCGCATCTGCCCACTCGTCGTGCCAAATCTCCGGTTCCGCCGGTTCCACGTCTTGAACTCGATGACCTCAAGGAGCCAAATCTAATCTGTACGATAGAGCATTCGTGGCACCTAGTACTACCACCTCACTCACTGTCTTTGCAGACCAAGGCGATTTTGCAAGAGTAGGTGTGGTACGCGTTACCAGGAACCTGAGGGTCCCCGGCTCCAAGCCCGGGTCATCCAAAATACGGCCCCGAAGTACGACATTCGTCATCAAGTCATACGACAAGGATAAACTCAAGGTGCGTATGTCTCGTCACTGGGACACAAGTCATCTGACGTCTATGTCGACGTAGAATCAAGAGGAATATCAGTCGGCCCTGAGAACAGCGACCATAGAACGCAAGGCTCTGTACGAACTTCCATGGAGTCCTTGGATATGCTCAGTTATCGACACCTTCGATGATATCTACGAGGTTCATCTTATGTTCGAACATATGCCCGGAACACTAGACCAGCGTATCGGCCGGAGGGAGCCAATCGATTCTACTCTCGCCCGATTTTATTATTGCAACCTCGTGTCTGCGCTGGAATTTTTGCACGACCACCACATTGTGCACCATGATATCAAGCCTCAGAACATTCTCGTCAAGTCCGATGGGTATCTTTGCCTCGCTGATTTCGGAGAAGCAATACCCATCGAAGATTCATACCTTGAACGTGCCGGACGTCGCGGCACAATCTTTTATATCCCTCCTGAGAAATGTTTGGCGACAGACCCCAAAGCGCACTTTGGTTACGAAGTTGATTGGTGGGCGAGTGGAATTGTACTGTATGAGATGTTGACGAAGGCTCTGGTGCGTGTTCTTCCAAACGTCGTCGTCGTCTGCTCACACCTGTTGTCGTAGCCTTTCTATGATGAGAGCGATCGTGGAACCCAAGAGTCCATCATTAAGGGGATATATGACTGGCCGGAAGACGTGTTCGTTGGCAAGGTGCTCGAGTCGTTCGTGTCAGAGCTTCTGAAGGTGAACCCGGACGAACGACTTGGTGGCACCGTATCAGTGAAGGAACATCCCTGGCTGTCTGGCATTGACTGGGAGATGATGGAAAAACGCAGGTACCGGGTACGTTCATATCACGCGCTGTAATCGATATGTCATTGATTCTTTTCTCTACAGCTTGAATGAACCCTAGAAGAACCTGAAGCTCTGCACGAGGCTCATTTCCGAGTATATGAGTTGAGGGTGTCATGGCGCGGTTCGGTTGATCATGCTATTATGTATGATGTATAATATCAAAGGAGTGTCATAAAACGGCACTTAATTTAGTGAGACTAATGAACTGCACATGACGATGGCACAGGATCTTTAAGGGAAGTCTGACAGTACTATGGGTAGACACGAGGGAGTCAGTTCGATCCGGATGCGATTTTGGACGACCCAGTCTGAATTTATCAAGCATGCTCAGTGTGCCACCTGAAAGTAAGTTGCGAGAGGTTCGGAGAGAAGGGGTATCGCGTCTAGCAACAACTCCAAGATTAGTCAAGGGCTCGGACAAGCAAGGGGCGAGGCTACAGTATGTATGTGCAGGCACGGGATCAACAACAACAGCAGTAGAAACGTTTATGGTTAATAAGATCAGATCAGAACAAGTACCGAAAACATACTAAAAACGTTGTCACCAAACGTCATCTCATGGGTGCGTCAAGATATGTGGTCAGATACACGTCTGGATGACCACAACATTCCATACCCGAAATAAATTAGAACGAAAGTCAGGCTATCCTGACGGGCGGAGACCGACGCCGAAGAATCGCTCTGGCATAGGCATGCCATTCGCAGCAACATTCCAAAGAAAGACGCTGTCGATTCAATGGTGGATGAAAAGATCGACCATTCTATTGAGACGTTCGTCTGGGCACTGAATACAAGACGGCTCAAAAAAGCAAGTAGAATACGACGTTGGACCCAACTGAAGACGGTGCACGCGTGACGCGACGACGTGAACATGACAGCCAAGGAAAGGACAGCCCTAGCAATAGCAAAGTCCATCAACCAGGACCCATCAGCCCAACAAAAGCGCGTACGAGAACACGTGCGCATCATCGTGCTCGACACACGACCTCTCCATCCAATCCCAACATCAGCGCTTCCCTCGCCTCTAGCCACTCATGTTCCTTGCTCTTGGTCTTCACCACCGCAATCTCGCCCAGTCCGAGCGGCTTGACCGTCTGCGCGCGCCGGCCACTGCAAATCCGGCGTATCTCGCCGAGATCCATGAGTACTCGTCGACTTGGCATGCTGATAAGGTGCATGTGCGAGAGCACAGGCCGGTCGTCGCGGTACTTGAGCTCAGCCCATATGCGGCGTTGGGGCTCGCTGACGTGTTGGAAGTCGGAGGGGGAGGGGGAGGCGATGGTGCCGCGGGTGAGGTTGCTTAGGAAGCCTGCGCGGAGGAGGATGGAGAGGATGGCGAGGTTTTGTTTGGAGTGTTCCACGGCCAGATACCGGTGACGGGCACGAAAGGCATTTTGGACGCGCGCGCAGAGATCATAAGGGAGCGGCATAGCAAATGTGATTGGCAAGTGAAAAAGTCTGATACAACTACAGTAATGATTATGTAACAAAGTATAAGCTCATCCGACATGCCTGCTCCGTCTCGAACGGTGCACCGTAGCAGAGCGTTCCAGAGTAGATTTTAGTGACTTGATCGTCTGTACAATTTCAGCTGTTGCACGAGGTTAAAATCGAGTCATTTTCAGAGCTCGATTTCTCACCTGCCAATTTGGCAGTATCCGCTTCGAAATCATATCGTTTATTTCTGCTATCTCGTTGTACGACGACCTTGAAAAGGGTCGAGGTCTTTTGCGACTGTTGACAGACTAAGACGCTCTTGATGTGAAACGAAAGCGTTTTACCGCTGTCAAAGACCGCCTTGGCCTTGTTTGCAGAGGGCATGATCTTCCCGACATCAGTTCATAATCAGTTTTATATCTGCTAGACTTACATGTACATAGACACCGTCAATGGCCAATGTGCGTTCTTGTCGCGCTAGCATGGGCATTTTGCGGTATATCGTGTATCGCTGTGTTCTCGTCTTCACCCACGATACTCGAAAAAAGGGATAGAAAGACAAACTTTGTAGGCAGTAGTATAATCTGTTCCAGTGCCGTGGTGCACTTCAGGTACGTCTGAGATTCTTTTGAAGATCGACGCTATTACA
>JBBPUM010001199.1:0-10197 GCA_038094695.1 Chiua aff. virens | reverse complement strand
GAGTAATATACCCCTCTATTTTCTGTTCTTTGGGGAGGTTGTAAGAGATTGTAGAGGACATGGAGGCCGTAGAATACTTGTAAGTCATAGTACGATATAAGTGGAACTTAGGTCAGCAAAAACGTAGGTAATCAGAAAAACTCCCAACACCCCGTTCAAACATGAGAGGCAAAGGTAATGACTATTAGTGTTCACCTAACAGTAGAAATATTCAAAAGATGTAAGAGAATACAATGTCAATATTAATGTACTCAAAATGAGTTCGTAATAAATGTCTCGAGAGAATCGATCAATATCGACGCGACAAAGTACACTCGAGTAATTGCCAGATATGGTAAGTCATGGCTCGCCTCGCCTATGCGGTTTGCTCAACTCAACTTCTGTTGCGTCCTGTTGTCCCTGGGTGTCTTCCTACCATATTTCTTGCTCTTAGAAGGTGTATACGACATGTTAGAAGTGCTCAAATTGACCTCGATGCGATCGTAGTAGGATGTAGTAAGTGCATCTGCACCTTCGGCTTTGTGATCGACTCTTCTAGTAGGTCGCATTTTCAATCGTCCTCGATGACGCGGTGGGTTTGGATGATGAGGTTCATATAGCATGTCTTGGTGTGGTGTGGGCGTCCCAGGTACGTGCCCTTCGGTCTCGCATTTGCTCTATTCGAATTGACCACACCGCTCAGCCGGCAGCCGGATCTCGACTCGTATCAAAGCACGGCAATTACCGTTCATTGCGTCGTCCATCCGCGGGCTTCTTTTGTCGTATCCAAGTCGCTTAAACTCCTTTCGGTGCTGTGCTTCGCCATCCGCGCCTCCTGGATCTGACTTCACCCTCTCCCGGTGTCCCGGACCTTCCACTCTTCTCGGCACCCTCGTTTCGATACTGAACCTTGTCGTCTTGCGTTCAGAGTCATCTTATAGCCTCTGGTGGCGCTCTGGTATGTTCTCCTTACTGTTTGAACGCTCATCTCTGCAGCTCAACTCACTACTTCTCTCCCCTCGACCTGGCGTGTTCGTATTGTCGCAGTTGCTGCCGGATCATTTCAGGGGTTCCCAGGCCTGGGTTCTGTGGGATACTTTAGGTGTGTTCTTGTTTCCTTTGGTTCTCTGACTTTCGCAGCTCGTTCTATTTCTCTTCCCCACCTCGAGCTGATCTGCACCCGACCTGGCGCACTCGGATCGCTTTCGGGATTGTTCGTCGGTTTCCATGGGCTCTGGAACTTCGGTGGTATGCGTGTTGTTCTGGTACGTCTACCTCTCCCCTATCTCTTGATTCTTCTTCTAGTTGCTTATTTCGATGTGGTGCATTCCGTCAAACGGCTCGTCCTAGTCGCTCCTAGGAGACTTCAGCCGAGTCTAAACGCCGTGTGGGTGGGCCGTTTCGCCGTTGGGTCGTCTAATGGGTCTGGTTCTCAGCTGGGCGAGTTCCCCTTCGCCCTTTGGGCTGACACTGACATCATCATGTCACCATCGTCCCTGAATGTGCGCTTCGCCATGCGCCTGTTGCCGATCAAACCTGGCGTCCCTGACCTGAGTCTTCAGTACTAAATATTCGTTTTGCAGTCGCGGCGACACGGATTCTACATTCGAAGCATGCCGCACATTGGGAACGGAAACTGAACAAGACCCCACAGAACCTTAAGCTGAATGCGACAGGATCTTTGCCGGCCGAAGGATGGTGGAATCGGCGGTACGGCTAAAGCAGCAGGTAAACATGAATATTCCAAATGCGACGGGGCCCACGCACGTACCTGACCCGTGAGTTTCATTTTAACTGTTGCGTGATCCCCAGCACACTATTTGAAGCCATTGCATTACCAAGAACGCACCAAATCGTAGATTAAACTTGTGAGTCGAACCCACACGACTCAGAGCGTGCGCACAGAGAGAAAAGGTTTCGCATTTACGCTGATAGATTCTGATGTACACGACAAATCATAGTAATTGTGATGATGTTTGAGATAAACTGACAGAGTCCGCCTTATTGAAACACAAGTGAATGGGTAATGGACCTTAATGGCATCTGTTTCACGGGGGTAAATAGGCTGTCTACCATGAAATAGTATTGTCACGGACCTAAGGGGGGAGCCTTCGTTTCTTCACGGAAAACATTGCTGAATCCAGTCTGGCTGGTACCGGCTCAAATCCTCGCTCTAGGATGGAGTGACGAACGTTATCTATTCCCGAGTCTGCGGCCGTCGCCTCCCTCCCCGCTTGATGAGCGAGCTCTTCATATAATTGGCCCAGGATAGTGTGTTCTTGTGCAATACACAATGCAAGGCGATGTTCAGCACGAACCACCTTTTTACGCGCGCCAGCAGCCGCCAGGCGGATGGATGCCTCTCTCTGAGAGTTGATTGCTAGTGCCAGCTCGTTAGTATCTAGCGCGTTGAAGATACAAGAACCTACGTGTCACTTTATCGGGATCGGAACTTGGAACTTGTGCGAATGAGGTAGGAAGTCGAGAAGTCGAAGGACCAGCAAGCGAGAATTGCGACGTAGCACCTAGCGTTGAGTCATTTACAGAATCTGGCGCGGGTTCAAATCCAGACTCTGGGCTAGAATCCGACTCAGAGCTGGTGTTTGGGACATCACTCGGAGTTCCATCAACTCTAAGAAAGCAGCTTTGCCTATCGCTGCCACGAGAGCGATGATCAACTGACGAAATAGGTGGCTGCGACGCATTGTATCCTGGTGCCGTTGTTGTTGTTGCGAAAGAAGAGTATGTGGAAGGGTAGGCCTGGTGGCGCGCTGCTAGGTATGTCGAGAGGGTGGGGTGAGGCGTGGGAGGTGGGAGGTGGGGTGGTGTGAGAGGCGAGATCTTGAGAGGTGAGAAGTGACGCTTTGAAGCCTTAAGGTGTAGATGGCGGGTGAGGTGACATGATCGACTTACGAGGTGGTCAAACGGAAAAATGAAGAAATGTGAGATGGCGAATCCGAGGGCAGCGAGAGAACAGGGTGGGGGTGATGACGAGATGGTGAGTGTGTGTGCCAGAGAGCAAGAGGCAGGGGCGCCGGTGCGCTCTTATGGAAGCCGTTCCCTGCGGCACAGTAAAGACAATTCAGAGTGCTTGAATAAATGGGTTGTCAATACCTTAGTATGCTATACATAGATATGGATAGACGTATGGCAATTTGAACGCTGACGTGCAGTGCAAACTCGCGTACCGCACGTGGTAATCAAGCCTCTTGCGGTCACGGACACTTAGTCGGCGGTCGTGACCAGTCGTCTAAAAGAGGCAATCCGTTGGAGAGCCATCGATAGACTAGTGGTGAGGATAGAGAATAAGGACTCACGCAATCGGACTTGGGCTATGGCAGTCGCCTTATCAGGGTTCATGGGCGGCTAGGAGTTTCGTATAAATAGAGGGCCGTCGATGTTTTATCCCCCAGCTCATTTCGAACAGAGGATCGTTAAAACCGAAGTTCGAGTGACTCTTCTACTTGTGTGACCACATCACTCGCAGTTCGAATGCCTGATATCAATTTCGCCATATGCCTCAGTTTGATTTGGGTATATAAACATATATAAGCTCATTTTGAGCAAAAAGATTTATTAGCCATTTGTAAAACTACGTGTTGTTGAATATACATCATATAAACTATCTATAATGATGTGTCTGTGTCATGGTCTTCGACAAAGTGCGCCAGAAACTATAAGGGACTTATCAACTTCCTTAATTTTTATGCAAGTGCAGCAACCATGCCGACCGCGATGTTGCTGCCTAGTTTCTGTCATCCTGTCGTGCCCTGGCAATCTCACCCATCCATTTGATGATTGCCTGTATGAGTTAACTTGTACAATGGTAGCAATGTACACCTTGGTTATAAATTGTACAATTTCGTACCAATGTTACTAATTGTAGATGTAGGTTCAGTCGGTTACAGTTGGTGCTGGCAGAGTCAGCGGTCATCCTCTGGCTGGACACCGGTTCCTCCCGTGCCACAGCCGCGATCCTCAGAGTGCTCGGGCCAGCATCAGCAAGTAAAAAACAAATAGCTATTAGGCATAGATAAGAACAAAACGTACCACAATAATATTAGGTATGTTACAGAACAGATACCCATGTACCGATGGCCGCCTGCTTGTTGCATCCTCGCCGTCGCATTGTGGTCACTGGTTGCATTGTCGTGACTGTGTCATTATCGTCATTGGCACGTCAGTTGCATTTCGTCGCGAAGAAACTGGGCCTGGTATGGAAAGGGTGGTGGCTGGTGGCTGGCTGACAGAAAGGGGGACGCAACTTGTCATTGTGGTGGCATGCTGTGTCGTGTCGAAAGGGAAGGGTGTGGTATGAGATGAGGGTTGGGTCAGGGGAGTAAGGGTGAGGTGCAGGAGGGCTGGGATGAACGCAACGAATCCAAGTTGACGATGTGACGACATGTTGCATTGTCGTCTCATCACGAACGAACCCGGGCCATAGTGAGGGGCGAAGTAATGGGACGAGCTAAGTAGGGTATGTAAGTAACGGGCATAACGAGTGAATACGAGATGACATACCTTAGTTGTTTGTGTCAGAACGACTGAGGTGCGCAACACTGTAGGTAAGCGACTGTAAGTAGTGAGCGACGCGCATGAACGAACTACTAAATAAGGTAATCTAGACTCGAAGACGATCGTATGTACTTATCATATCAACACGAAGTGTGGGGTGGTGGTGGCCTACTGACGAGAGGAGTGGGTGGCACATAGAGTTGTGGTTGTCCATCATTGAGCGGACAAGGGAGAAGGAGGGGCCGTGGACACGAGGGAGAGGGGCCCAGAGGCAGCTGGACCCAGGACTTAGAGAGATTTTTTGCGAGTAAGTCATCACGTGATATCATGTGATGTTGATTTTTTTTCAGCCCGCCTTCGTAACTCGGCACTCATTCTCGTCACTCGTGCCACCTCATCCAACGACAGTGACCCCACGGGCTGTCCCTCCGCTTTACCACCTGGTCAACTCAGAGGATGCCAAGGACAAATGATGACAGCGATGGTGGCCGACTATGTCATCCCCCTCAACAACGAGAACGCTCCTCAACAATGGCCAACGATGGGGCCTCCACTTGTCCCTCGACAAACAAGGACGACACTCAACGATGGTGCCTTGACCTCATCCCCCTCAACAACGAGGACGACAGCCAACAACGGCGCTTCCACCTCCCTCCTTGGGCCACCTCATTCAACAAGGATGCTCCTCAACGACGGCCAACGACGGGGCCTACCTCATCCCGGGCCCCCTTGACAAACGGGGACGACAGACAACAATGGCACCTTGACCTTATCCCCCTTGGCAATGATGACAGCCAACGACGGCGCCTCCACCTCATCCCCCTCGATAACGGGGCGACGGCCAACGATTTCACTTCACCCAACGAGGACCTGACAAGGATAACGAAACCTCCCACTGTGCCATCTCACCAGACAAGGATGCGACGAAGACTAGAAGGACAGCAAAGTGAGCACGCTGGTGGCACCTCCACCCCACCCGACGAGGACACGATGAGGATGCGAATAACAGCGACAACGATGGCTGACGATGGTGCCTCCACCTCACTCTCCTTGGTGATGAGGACGACGGCTAACGATGGCACCTGCACCTTCCCCCTTGTGCCGCCCCACTCGACGAGGACAACAAGACCACAGGTGTCCTCCCCTGATAAGGAGATGATAAGGACAGTGAAGTGAGGATGCAATGGCGACGACAGCAGATGATGGCTTGTGACTCGAACGGCAGTGTAGCAACAGTGATACCGCCTCATCCTCACCCAACAACGTCCCAATGGCCCTTCTCCATCCCTGACGATGGCGTGTGACTCGAATGGCGGCGCAGTGACAGTAACACCACCTCACCCTCACCCTGCTTCTCAAATGCAATGGAAGATGACGACCTGGCACGGTGTTGGTATGTATCATTAGGACTTATCTACCATAGTACAGACCAGGATGTATATATATAATAAGAACAAGGTGGTTTGGTGGGATACATCTCGGACCTGATCGATTCAAACACATAAATCATGCGGCACGGAATGCGCTCGAGGTAGGTGGCTTTTTGGACCAAGTAGAGGGCAGTAAGGGTGGAGTCAAGGGATGAAAACGCTGAGGGGAATCCTTATCTCTGAGTTGGCCAGGAAGTACTTACGTACATACCAAATGTCTGCCAAATGTTACACAGCGGCCTCTACTTTCTCAGGACCGCTGGCACTGGCAGGTGACTTGACTTCCGGACTTCCTATATCCCCACTGGCACAACGAACGCGAGATGATAGGATGTCGACCTCTGCCCTCTTCATCATCGTTTAGAGTCCTTGTAATGAATAGGAATAACCCATCGACACCCGAGGTCAACGTTGTGGCACAGAATGGCAAGCACGGCAATAAACACAAGTATGGTACGTGCCGACACTCGGGCTCGTTATTCACGCTGGTTGACGTGGCGCCTTGCTTGCAGTTGGGCCTCAAGGACCCAACATTGATCAAGTCGCAAGGCTACATTGACGGGAAATGGGTCGATGCGGCTGGGGGCGAGACTATCCTCGTCACGAGTGGGTATCCATCACACTTTTAGCTTGCAGCCTGAGCAAACGTGAACTTGAATGCTCGTACACACCATGCCATAGACCCGGCAACCACGGAAGAACTAGGAACCATTCCCAAGATGGGACTCGAAGAGACCAAAGCAGCTATTACAGCAGCCTCGAGGGCGTTCCAAACGTGGGGAAAGACGACGGCCAAGGTGACGCGCTACCTTTTCGGAGGGGATGCGCCGCTAACTGAGCTTTGGTGTAGTATCGGCATGATATCCTGATGAAGTTCTTCGGGTTGATGCAAGAGCACCATGAGGACTTGGCTTGCATTATCGTGCGTCGTGTCGCATAATTTGGTATGATTGATGTTGATAGGATGTAGACTTTGGAGAATGGGAAGACGCTAACAGAGGCCAAGGTGCGTGTATGTCTCCAGCTAATATTTGGCGTACGCTCATGATGTAATTTCAGGACGAGAATGTATACAGTGCCTCTTTCATGGAGGTGAGCACTAGCTTATACGCGGGGTATCCCAGACGTGTCCTTAACCAATCTTTACAGAGCAAATCCTGTCGGCAAATCTAACATACGGAACGTTGCGATCAAGCAACCTGTTGGTGAGTCTGTGCACCGTGCTAGTATTCATGTGTTACTAACTACGCAATAGGTGCTGTGTAAGTGTCCGCTGTCCTTTGATGTCAGAGGTGGCCGATGTCATCTGTAGGTCAATCTTCACGCCATGGAATTTTCCGTCTGCGATTATCACCCGGAAGCTTGGGGCAGCACTTGCCGCAGGCTGCACAGCAGTAATCGAGCCACCGCCTGAAACGCCTTTCTCTGCACTTGCGCTTGCCGAGGTGAGAATCTCTACCTTGGTGTTTAGGTGTGGGCGTAAGACAGGTTATTCTTATAGCTCTCTCGACGTGCCGGTGTACCGGATGGCGTCATTTACATGGTCACGACACAAAGGAACGTTCAAGAGGTGGGTCACGAGATGTGCGAGAGCAAGGTCGTCCGAAAGATCTCTTTCACGGGCTCTACTGCCGTTGCCAAGTCACTTTATATGATGTCTACTTCCACAATGAAGAAGTACATCTTTTCTCCCTTATCCATGGATGTTAGCTCAGTTGGTGGACAGAGTTTCCTTAGAAGCCGGTGGCAACTCGCCGTTCATCATTTTTGATGACGCCAATATTGACCAGGTCGTCGAAGGTCATCTCCCTGTTTCTTCAACCCTTGTCGCGTTGCTCACACGTGTTTCATATAAGGGCTATCGCATCGAAATTCCGTGCCTCTGGTCAGACATGCGTCTGTGCCAATCGCATCTACGTACAATCCTCTGTCTACGCCGACTTTGCGTCTCGACTCGCTGAGAAGGTGGCCGCCTTTAAAATCGGGAATGGCCTTGATGCGACGACGTACGTCCGTTGACCGTCTCGAGTGGTTTGCATGCACACTCACTTGCACAGGACGCACGGCCCGCTCATCCACGACCGCGCCGTGGCCAAGGTCGTCCGGCACATCGACAACGCTGTTGTGCTGGGTGCGAGCACCCTCGTCGGGGGCCATGCATCTAACATTGACACGGCAAAACAAACCGGTTCGTTTTACCCACCGACGGTACTGTCAGACGTCTCCCCCAAGGCACTCGTCAATAGCGAAGAGATATTTGGGCCGGTCCCGGCGCTGATCAAGTTCGAGACGGAGGAGGAAGTAATTGCGATGGCAAACGAACCGAACGGGTTAGCGGGGTACTTTTATAGCCGGGACGTCGGACGGGTGTGGCGGGTCGCAGAGGCGCTTGAGGTGGGGATGGTGAACACGGGGCTGATCGATCAGGCGTCCATACCATTTGGAGGAGTGAAGGAGAGTAGCCTTGGTGAGTGTACTGTAGGTATGTATTTTTGGATGGGCTGTTTTTACAGAACGAGAGGATGGACAGTATATCGGCGGGCAAGGCAGAGGGTGAGATGCTGGGGTGTAGGCATGCTCTTGTCGTCATCGGGTGGGGCGAGATAGGTGGGTGAGGTGAGGTGGTCGAAGTGGGTAGATGATCGAAGGCAAGGACTTGCCAGGTAACATTTCAAAAAGACCTCCCGAGTCCAGACAGATGAAGAGTCGATTAATTCGAGACACTGGCAGATGTTGTATATTACGGAGAGCGACTCACTGAGGCCCTGACCAGGACCTGTCTCAGATCACACAGAGAAGGTCGATCATAAACTGAAACACGAACAACACAGTTAGATCAGCTGTTAGCGGACAGTTTCAGATCGCGCTTGCTGGTTATGACATTGACGTATGAAGACACAAATGTTGCTACAGAATGACACAGAAAACAAACAAATAGAAAGGAAAGTATATAAAAAGGAGAGGACTCGGAGGGGAGCAAACAGAGCAACACGGGTAGTCAGTAAATAGATGTAAACAGAAACGCAGGAGAAGAATATAATACGGGAGATATATGTGATTTCGCTATGAATTTATGTATGGAACAAGGACAAAAATATGACGAAGATGGCAGAACCCTCGAAACTCTGGTCCTTGCCAATTCATGCCAGTCTGTACAGGTTGTCCTTCACAGTGTGCTGACAGAGATGGTGGAACATCGCCAAAACTATGGTCCTCACTGATTTACACCAGTATGGCACAGGTTGCACTTTGTGCTGACCTTTAGAATCCATTATACAATTTAGACGAAATTTTTACCATATAAGGGGTTTATAGCTTTTTAGTACTGCCAAGTGTCACAGGAAACACGACTCACCAAGTACAAGTGTTGTGCCAAACTTGTACTGCGGGTATTACAAAGGCGCTGACACCATGGATCAACCGATGGGTCAAGTGAAGCCAGCTCACAGGCGTACCACTCTATTCAAGTGAATTACTGTTGAGGAAACCGATTCAATCTTCGGAGATACACTGGCAACATTCAACAGAATTCAGGGCTCAGCCTCGAACATTGTATATATAAAGGGGTTACAAACGAGCACAGGTGGTAAGCATCATAAAGTCTAGGTCCGACTTCGTAGCGAAGAAGATCACTGATCTACTGTCCCTATCATCGTGCAGCTTCGTTCAATGTCAACGTTGTCAGGAGCACTCGATATTCACATATTAATAAATTATAGCCTGAACGACGGTGAGTCTTTTTCAAGATGTTATCTGAGACGCAGGATAAGACACGGCCGAAGTTAGCCCGGCTTTAGTGAGGGAATCACTCATGATAATTAGGTAAGCGTGCCAGTAAGAATTAGAAAGACGCGGCGTCTTGGACTCTTAAACTAGATAACAAACCCGAGGCCTGAAGCATGCCGCTGTCCTCAATGTGGGAAGGGGTTCAACACAGAAATCCAAGTCCGGAGGCACCTGAACCAACCGCAAACCAAGTGTCACAGACAACCTACTGCTTTTGTGGACCCGGCAGACCTCCTTGAGCATTTTGTCGTACCCACTTTCGATACCAACACCCCCGTCCAATACGAGCGGAGACCTCACACACCCTACAGCGACGAATCAATGTCTGACCAGAATTTGCAGGACGACAGTATGGAAAACATGTCAGCTGCTGAAGATCTTGAGTCGCCGGTCATAGACTACTTTCCAGGGGCAGCCAGAGTGGTAGATAAACGCGGCACCAAGTTCATGGATGCCTTCGACCAAGATATGTTCTCGGAAGTGCGGG
>JBBPUM010001198.1:0-10202 GCA_038094695.1 Chiua aff. virens | reverse complement strand
AGAGTGCTTGCCATTCCATTTGCCATTTTCCCTGTTTATGTAAGGTGATTTACGGGACTCGGGATACAACGCAGTGCCGTAGGATTGAGGAACTGGCGTTGTTACCGACACTGGCAACGCTGTAAATTCACTGCCCGTGATCATACCATCGACAAGTGCTGAGGCTTGAAGGTTGGCATTCACGTTTGTTAAATTGTTCTCGTTCAATTTAAACACAGCATGTTTGATCAAACCCATGCGTGTTATCTCAGTAACAGAAGCCACATTTCATGCACCACACGATGGTCTACCTCCGTTACTTCGACAATCTTCTATTGCATACACTTGTCCACCTGGAGCTCAAAACCGGATGTTAGATCTTGAAACCACCGGCGAGTCCCATCACGTTGTCTGGGTCTATTGCCACCTTAATCGCCTGTAATCTGGGCAGGTTTTCACCATAGAGATTGACGACTGGTGTATCGAACATGGCGTAATTGGGATACACGACCGGGGGAACGACGCCACTACCGTCTTCCATGGAGTGCGTTTGGAGTGTTCTCGCAGTCATCCTTGCCGCATCATAGATTGCCTCATCGTTTTCTGTCTGGTTCCATGCGAAGTGGATGTTGAGCGGAAAGAAACCTTGTGCACGTGACGGAGGGTATGCTGACGGTGTTATGTTGTGGGAGAACAGCGAAGGGAGAAAGGGCTGTACATCATACGAAATGTCATACACATCATCCGGAAGGTTTTGTCTCCAGTACTGAAGTAGAGTAGTTAATAGATATTGAAATGGCGACTCAGTTCTGCTTACGTGGGTTTCATTGATAATAGACTGGATAAACGAAGTCGCGTACTTCGCCAGGGATATCGAGTGGAAAACCAATCTGCAGATGTGTTTTGCATTCCTTTATAACTTAAGACAGCGAGACACTTGCCTAGGAGGATTATGGCTGAGCGGAAGCAACGACTTCAAAAAAGGAAGGAACGAGCGCGTCGAAACGTCTCGCGTGGAAGAAGGAATCGCTAGAAATTCATCAAATATACCAGCAGGTGGGGTGGGGCCATCGTAAAAGACGTTCAAACTACCACCAAACTACCCAAGACAAATAAATAGGTGAAACTGGATGACCAAGAGATGACCTACTTGAACGCCGCGAGCATGGTACAGTGCAATTATCCCGGCCTTGGGATCAGTGTTATTTGCTGCGAAATTCGTCGTCGCTGCGATGAATTGGTCTAGGTAGTCCTCTGTATAGGAAATAAGACCTCCCTTTACAATCCGCGTCAGAACAGTCACACAAAACTAGTATGAAACCGGGCGTACCCAGACTTGGGTCTGCGGGAATGTCTTGAATGTAAATCGCGTCACGATGCCCTGAACAAGAATAAAAGCATGACCGACAGCCAAACATGCTCACGTACGAAATTATTCATGCCGCCCTGCAGGAGGGTTCAATGCAAGCACTGAATCATACGTCGGGAAAAAAGTACCTTGAGAGCAAAGAACAGGTCAGGGCGCGAAACTGCTGTCACGTAGATGATTGTTCCGTTAGGCGTCACCAACTCATAGGCAAGTACGTTGTCGATAGTCAGCCCATACTGATTTGTGTGCCAAGAATAACCTTGTTTTTTTTTTCGCCAACGTCAGTACGTCTGCCCACCATCCTGTGCGATTCGAACGAACCTCCGCCAAGTGTGTACCCAGCGACACCCACTCCAGATATCCTTCCACCTGCAACGCTCACACCATACGGTTCAAGGGTTTCGTATACATCATCCCATGTCACACCAGCTCCTACAGTAACAGCCCTTGCCTCGGGATCATAGAGAACCTCGGAGAACCTCGTCATCGCAATCTGGACTCCTTCAGTTGACGAAAATCCTGGATTGGTGGCATGTCCACCACCTTTGACCTGAAAGAACATGTTATTAGATGCAGTAGTCGATTTGACCAGGCGTAAGGACACGCACCGCGAACGGAGTTCGCGTCCGACCAAGGATTTGTAACTAGACGCGAGCATGAACACGGCAGCACACCAACGGAATAGAAAGGGCTCACCGCGATGCCAACGTCCTCTGGTACACCAGGCTCGAATGAACACTCTGCAAACTGTGTACTCGATGAAGTAAAGTGACTAATGTCTTCAAGATATCTCGTCGACACTGCGATGAGTATTACATCAGAACAAGAGGACGAACTGTGGAGAAAGGACAATTACGAACTCTTTTCATAGACATTTGACGCCGAAGAGACAGAGGAAGCGATTTCATGGCAAGTCTCGCTGAACGATGGATGGGACTCAGAGAGTACTCTCTGGGTACCACCAAAAAGTGAGCTAATAGCACTAGCTAAAGTCGCTATCTCAGTCAATAAGGCAGCACCAATCATGGGGATTCAGAATCATACACGACCCTAAATCAGCGGCTTAAGTGTTCATCTCATTGGGGAGCGGCGCCACCCGGAAATAATGATACGACAATATTTTTTACACTTAGTAAGAGGCTCCGGGTGAGCGCGACAACGTACACCATTTAATGAAGCTTACGTTGTATAGTCACATCTTGGGTGCTGGTTGCAACTTGCGGGCCCAAGTCAATGAAACACAGCGACTTACTTGGGCTTGATCCAGGTATGTTGGAGCCAACTTGATAGGAGCACCGCAATGTGCTCGTGACAATATTGAACCTGCAGTTCAGTTGGACTAATATTTTGTGCCTCCATGGATACGTGTTTACATAACTTCTACAGTTCAAATTCCGCCAACTCCGACAACTTTCAGAAAGGTTACATGTGTATGCACTTAGCACAGTAGACTGACACTGGTATTTTTGAGTCGACTAAGAAAATTCTATGCAAGTACATACTATTTTGCTGAGGATCTAGATGTCACGTAATACACAAAACTTATGACCAAACAGTGGCGACAACACTGGATCTGCTTGACGCGCCGTTTTCGACGGTGGTCAATGCTGCAGTGGTGACACACAAGTGATGCAACGCCAATTCCGCCATGCACATTTGAGTACGGTCGTCGCAATCGACTGCCCCACTAGATGACTCGGGGTGCGAATCCTTCGTCCAATCTTATTATATGCGCCGCTTTACCCATCGTTCGGAACATCTGTGTAGTAGCCTAGACATATCTCGTTTAAGTAGATCAAATCTTGAAACCTCCAGTGAGTCCCATCACATCATCCGGGTCAACCGCTGCCTTAATC
This sequence comes from Chiua aff. virens, assembly GCA_038094695.1. Taxonomy (NCBI): domain Eukaryota; kingdom Fungi; phylum Basidiomycota; class Agaricomycetes; order Boletales; family Boletaceae; genus Chiua; species Chiua aff. virens. The sequence continues at coordinate 6,998 of JBBPUM010001198.1, read as the reverse complement.
GCCTGTAGTCTGGGCAAGTGTTCACCAAAAAAGTTGACCACGGGTGTACCGAAAATAGCGTAGTTGGGATACACGACTGGGGGGACGAAGCCACTACCATCCTCCACAGCATGCTCTTGGAGTGTTCTCGCGGTCTGCCTTGCCGCATCGTATACCACCTGGTCGTTTTCTCGCCGAGTCCACATGAAGTGTATGTTGAGCGGAAAGAGGCCCTGCGTACGTGATGGAGGATATGCTGATGGAGTCATATTGTGGGAGAACAGTGAAGGGAGAAAGGGTTGTACATCATACGAAATGTCGAAGACGTCATCCAGAAGGGCTTCTCTCCAGTACTGAAGTAGTGTAATCAATAACCTCTAGAACGACAGCTTGCTTCTGCTTACGTGGGTTTCATTGATGATAGACCGGATAAATGAGGCTGGATACTTCGCCAGAGATATTGAGTGGAAGACTAATCTGAATTGTGGTTGGGATTGCAGAGAACTATGGCTACCTGGAATTAACGACCTGATAAAAGGAAGAAACGACCGTGTCGAAACATCCCTCCTGAACGAGGGGATCGCTAGAAATTCGTCAAATATACCGGCAGGCGGGGTCGGCCCGTCATAAAATACGTTCAGACTGCCACCGAACTACTCATCGGAGGTGTCATCAGTAAATTCCTAAAATTGAATGATCAAGAGATAGCACACCTGATTGCCGCGAGCGTGGTACAATGCAATTATTCCAGCCTTGGGGTTGGTGTTGTTCGCCGCAAAGTTCGTCGTGGCAGCAACGAATTGGTCCAGGACGTCCTCTGAATACGAAATGAGTCCTCCCTTTACAACCCATGTTTGAATAACTACACGAAACCACATGAAAGTAAACGTACCCAAACTTGCGTCTGCGGAAATGTCTTGAACGTAAATCGTGTTACGATGCCCTGCACAAAAATCAAGCTTGATCAACACCTGGAGTATCCTCACGTACGTAGTTATTCATTCCACCCTACAAGTCAATTTATGTAATGTGGTATTGAAATATAAAACAGAGAAGAACATACTTTAAGAGCAAAGAATAGGTCTGGACTTGATGTCTCCGTCACGTCGATAACCGTTCCGTTAGGCATGACCAGTTGAAAGGCTAGTACGGTATCGATGGTCAACCCATACTGATTCGTATGCCAAGAGTAACCTTACACGACATCAGTATGCCTGTCAGGCACTCATGGTAGGACACACCTCCGCCGAGAGTATACCCAGCAACACCCACCCCAGATATCCTTCCACCTGCAACGCCCACGCCGTGTTGTTCAAGGGCTTCATACACAACGTCCCATGTCACACCTGCCCCTACAGTGACGGTCCTTGCCTTAGAATGATAGACAACCTCAGAGAATCTCGTCATTGCAATCTGGACTCCTTCGGTCGACGAAAATCCTGGATTGGTGGCATGACCACCGCTTTTGACCTAAAGAAGCATCTTGTTAAAGGGTCGATTTGAACAGTCATAAAGACACGCACCGCGAACGGAGTTCGTGTCCGACCGAGAATTCGTAACTAGACGACAACGTGAACCCGGCGCCACCTCAGAGGAGCGGAAAGGACTCACCGCGATGCCAACGTCTTCTGGTGTACTGGGCTCGAACGAACACTCCGCAAACTGCGTACTCGAGGAGGTAAAGTGACTGATATCTTCAAGATATTTCGCCGACACTGCGACGAGGATTACGTTAGGACAAGAGGGCGAACTATGGAGAAAGGACGACTACGAACTCTTTTCGTAGACATTTGACGCCAAAGAGACTGAGGATGCAATTTCCTGGCACGTCTCGCTGAACACGGGATCATGGAGTACCCTCTGGGTATCGCCAAAGAACAAACTGATGGCACTGCCCAAAGTCACTATTTCGGTGAGCAACGTCGCACCGATCATAGCAGAATCTGAGAGGAAGTTAGATCAGTACCCTCGGCTGTTTAAGTGGCTTAAGTACTGGTCTCAATTGGGAGTGGCTCGGAGATATGATATAAGACTGTTTCATGTGCAACTTCTGGTCAGCGCATCGAATAATGATAGAACATGCTACTTACAACGTGCGGATTAGTCTTTCCAAGTCCCACCAAAGACTGCCAAGATTCCCGACAACATAATCCGTTCCATGCTCTACGGACGTCTCAGCTCGCTCGCCTCACAATTCCGAATTCCATGATTCGACTGAAATGTGAGTTGTGGAGTTTGGTCCCTTCGTTTCTTGCCTCTTGCTGGCATACTGATGATATTGACGTATTAAAGCTTCAACGTTTCAACCCAACCGACAACGGCCGGCGACGATGAGGCGTGCGGGATTCAAGCTATCATCAGTAGACGTAACGTTGGTTGAGAAGATGGATTCTCAGAAGCCTGTGCGCTTTGCGAGCCGCTCCTTGGTTCGTCTATGTTCACATATTCGTGTGGCCACTTTGAAGCCTCCCAGAGAGAATCAGATGATATCATTTTTGTGAAGTGAGGCGGCGGCGGCGTCGCGCGCCACTCCGCCAGGACCCTTGGCACCGACTCAGGGACTCTCGACGACTCGTCTCGACTCTCCATTCCATCATTCATGCCACCTCGTAAGTAACATGGTCAGGTTCCCGCAGGTATGAAGGGAGGCTAACGGTGTCATATTGAAGAATCAGTGACAAATGACCCACAGACTCGTAACTCGAGCAGGCCATGCAACCGTGCCACTAATCAATGATCCGCACTCGAGCTGTGTCTCCCTTGACGATGTGTGGGACCGTCTTCTGTTGGCCGAAGCGGACGTGATGCAAATATTTCGATGAGAGCGTCACCAATCGTAGCATTCAGTAGGTGTGGGCCAGGAAACCTAAACGATATTCACCTTGTTGCTTGCTTACTACGTATTAGCAGTATCCGTTTACTCAGAGGGTATTCGTGAGCAGGGACTCTGACCCGGCCCGAAGACACCCCATTTCGAAGCATTCCAAGAATAAGTTTCACATGCAATTTGAAAGTCTGATCGTAGGTATCCCTACTTCTGTCAATGTGACCTGCCAGCACTGTGTCATGTCCAGTGGAATGATCCGAAATTACTGGTCGCCAAGACGGACCCAGATTACGATGATGTGTTTGACGATAGGAACAACCTGTCAACGGCTTATTTGCCACGGAAGCGTACACTGATGTTTCATTTGACCGGGACCATTCCAACCATGACACGACATCTCGCCTCTTCTGTCAATGGTTGGCGGTATTCCGCGGAATTAGCTGGGACTTCGGTTGCGGACGAATCGATAACAGCTCAGTGAACGTTTGCGTACTTATTCGACCGACGGACACTGTTATGAGACGGGTGGCAGGGATACTTGGTCGAGGGAATGCGGCTAGAATGTTCGAATCGTATGGTCATGTCTAGGAGCTCGATGATGGAAGCCCGATCTAAAGACGGTTCGGATATAAAACCACTCGCCAGCGTATGTAAATGAATGATGAATCGTAACAAACCTTGACTGCTACTACGCCGTGATCATTTGAGTTATTATGTACTGGGAGACGCTTCGAACCTAAGGTGTACATGGGTCGTCGGCGATAGCGGCATTTTCCAAGTACTTGATACGAACATGTTATAAGTAACGTACGCGAAGAACTTGTTCGCGTCCGAGTCATATATTCGCTACTCATATCTAATGAACCCACGAGAGTAGCAACGAGCTATCTTACAACAGAACGATTCACAAGACAAGTTTACACAATAAGGGGAAAGGAACACATAATGCCAGGTACTGGCGACAAGACAATGAGAACGTTGGAAAGCATATAAAAGGTTACCATAACTAAACACATCCAGAAGTTGAATCACATTAGCAGTCTAGCATATGTCCCAACCAAAGGGCAACGTCGCCATATAATACAAGAAAGGCAGCAGAAACGCATAAATTTCACCGGTCTGGTTCGCTGGGGCAAATACTTCAGTATGCGACGGCAGGTAAGCAGCCCTCGGCGTGAATACGAATGCAATTGTCTCCGAGTCCACCGAGGTCGTCACTGCCCGGGTAGTGGTATAGAGCGTTTGTGCCATCGCTGTAGTGTGGTGCGCACCAATCATCGACATTCGTGGGTCCTCCATATTCGTTGATGAAGATGGGCATTTGGTCGTGCATGATGGCGCACTCGGCCCAGCTCTTCTCGTAATACGCGTGCTGAGTGTCTCTGGTATAGGTTACCGGCAATACATTGTCAAATTCCGCGTTGGCCGTGGGGCAGAAGTTATAACTAGCCAAAGAGTCCTGGACGGGAGAGAGAGCTGGCGGCGTGTGGAGGGTATAGGTCAGACCAGGGCAATCAGGGGAGGGAGGGAGACCTATTGATGTCTCAAGGAGATTGTACGGCTGTCATGATTACGTGCTGAGTGAATAACATCAATAACCGAAGTATGATCGATACTCACGTCGTTCCAGCGCGCTGGTACGCCTTCCCTAAGTACGGACGGGAGAACCAGGGGAGACAGACATCCAATGGAGTCTGCCGATACGGCATGCACAAGGTCTTCTGTCTGTTCGCCATTGAATGACGGAGGGCACGCGCTTTGCGGAGATTCCGCGATATCGTACGATACGTTGGCGAAGACGCTGTCAAGCGAATTGTGACGGTGGTGAGAAGATGTCTGTTCGGGGGAGGTTTGACCCGCTGGAGCTGAAAGAGAACGTTTGAACATCGCAGTGAGTGGGATTCGGAAACGGTCGTCGTGCATGGTGTCGGGAGTTTGAGCACGGAGTTGAACATGGGAGAGGCCAGGCGGAACGGGAGTGGCCTCGCCCTTGGTGGACAGGAACTCGCCATTAGCCTCAACTTCGTTCGCCATGGCCGCTGCATCTTGCTGCTCATCTCTGCCTTTCCTCCCGGTCCCATCCCTGCAAGCGCCATTCTGTCCGTTACCTCCCTTACCTGTGCTATCTTCCCATCTCTTCACCGCGTCCTCTAGATCCACGCCTGTCTTTCCCTCGACCAAAAGATCCGCAATGATCGCACATCTTTCATCCCCACTCTTCGCTTTCTTATTCGCAGAATCTCCCTTGACCTTTCGTCCAGCTTGAGTACCTCGCTTTCGATTGGACACTTGAGGTCCGTCCTTGACTTTAAGTTTGGCGAATGCGTTGGCCCCTGGTCGGAAGCGCCAATCGGGGTATCGTTTCCTATGTTCCGCCTGTGCGACGAGCGCCTTTGCTTCCCAGACCTCCCTTTCTTCACGAGGAAGTGTCTTCCAGTATTTACCTGTGGCCCAGTTATGATACAATATGGCTCGTGATGACGAACCGGAAATACATACCGATGATCTTTGAAAGGGTACTGTGGTTGCCTTCCACCTTCTCCGGAACTTGTTGGCTGCGGATGAACGAGGATCTGAAGAGGATAAAGGCGTTGGGTGGGCGTGGGATATACGAGGCGTCGCGCTTCTTGGCGTGACTGGTGCGGTCGGGACCCTGGGAAGCTACCTGGGTATCAGAGAGCTCGACGAAGTCGGTGGGAGATGGGGGGAGCGGGTTATCCCAAACAGTTTCGAACGGGATGGTGGGATCCGCACTCAGGGCAGTGATGGGCGTCATGTCGGTGAAGAATGTAAACGTCATCGAAGGATTGGGGTTGTCGACGAGGGGTGGCATTCCGTCTGATAGGTTTCTCTGATGAGATAGACATCTTGGATAAGGGAAGAAAGACGCACCGTCGTCGTCAAAGTCGCACTGGGTGACATCGTGTTCGCGGATCGCAGGCATGGTGAGCAATATCTGGAAATGCTGGGGAAAGAAAGCGAGGGGAGGTCAGGATGTCGACTGATCAGGACTATGCCAACGACTGCAGGGACAGGGTACGCACAGAATGGTGATAGAGCGTCTAGAAGGCTGTCAGCAGGTTGGCCGGGCAGAGTGGTGCTTTATTCTCTCTTTGGAAACTGGGGCGATGGAATCGAACAATCCCGCGTTCTCGGCCGGTCAGTTCCCACCAACCCGCTCCTGGGCGCTTCAAGAATCCTCCCTTAACACAGCCGGCGATAATCGTAGTGTCATTTCTGACCGCCTGTCTCACTGCGAGCAATGTCCATGTTTTTCGTCGACTCTGGGGCCCGACTCCCTAGACTCACTCGGCGGTCTGTTTCCGAAATCCATACAACCGTGAAGAAATTCTAGAAAAAAAGAACGCAATATATAACAGCATGCCTTTGCCGACGATTACCGTAATCAGTAATCCCGCCAGGTAATGTCGAGAGCTGGTCTTTTCGCCGCCTCAAGGAAACCTCGTGGTTCACCATCCTGAGATCGAGACACTCCTTTCTTTTGTGCAGGCCCCAACCTGAACCCAGCAGTACCACAACTAGCCTTGCAATGCCCCTCTTTTCGCGAAGCGTCATCAAGAGAACACGCGGACGCAAGAATGAACTTCCTGGACTGTCCAGCAATGCGGTCCCGTGCCCAACTTCTGCTTATCCATGCCAACCAAAAATTGGGGCCCGTGTCTATTGTTTAGAATAGGGCACTGGACTACTGGAAACGGGCGCGTGTTATCCCCACCAAGAAGTTAATCCAGACAGTCCGCGGTCCATGAAAGGATACCCTCTAGCTTCACAGCTGACCCGGGGTTCGGTCCCGTGGCACTCGTATGAGACCTTTGTCCAACCCGACGCGTCTATGAATGTCTCGGTTCGGTTGCGAACTTCCGAGTTTTCCTGTGTCCTGAGAGAATGCGAAGTATCTGCGCGTTTCAGCCCACTAGTGTCGAGTTTTATCCCGTTTTGAGATTTTTCCAGGCGTCCCTTGTCCGGAGTCTTGGCACAACTTGAGGCCTCGTTGGTAACATCGGGGAAACGGTATTTATCGACCATCACTGGTTCGAGTCCTCCTGAACGATCCCGGTTGATTGTCTCTTACGAAACCTACTACAACTCCCATCTGCGGACTCATACACTTGCCAGCAACAAAAAGTCATCGCCTAATCCGCCTCATAGACGTTACAGTCGCCAGGTTGCT
>JBBPUM010001197.1:0-10239 GCA_038094695.1 Chiua aff. virens | reverse complement strand
GAACCAGCCAAGTATGCACTTCGGACCTTTCTCGTCGGAAGGTCTGGATTCTGATACGCGGAGTGGACCGGCTCAACTGGGGTGCTCCATGGCACGTTTGTCCGAAACAGCGCAGGTTGAATGATAGGTATCTGGATCGCGTGTTACTTTAACGGGCCCGTTACTCAAGTACTGGTATGAGCATACCTTAATGTTCCAACTTAGGTCAAGTTCGGCGGCCAAACCTTCTGAGAGGCATTCAAGCGTCGGTATTGACTCAGTCTACCTTCCGAGATCATTTAAGAGCACCTAATTACCCGCTCTGCTTTGCTAAATGTTAGCCAATCCGTGAATACCCCTTATTAGTGGGTTATTGCGTACCCAGCAGCATAGTGTGCGAAGCCAGGTTGGGCATTCAAGGCAGTTCCTGGAAGACACCTGCAACAAACGGCCTCCAGGCGGACTGTTGCATTCCCTGAAAACCTTGACAGCCACCTGGGAGACATTCACAGCTCCCCAGAAGAGCGCTTCAAATAGATCTCTTCCTCGTTCCTCGCTCATACCTTCCGCCTCGCTAATGACGCCAAATCCCGCATTATTCAGTACGACATCCAAGCGTCCAAACTTCTCGAGAGCATTCTCAAAGACTACACGAACTTGGTCTGGTTCCCTGACGTCTACGCAGAGGACAAGGAGTTGCGAAGGATACTTGGGCAGGAGATCCGAGAGTACATCTAGCTTACGCGGAGTTGCAACAACGTTATTTCCCTGTCGCAATGCATGTTCAGTGACTGCGAGGCCAAGCCCACCGGATGCACCGGTCACTAACACAAGACGAAGTTAATACAGGTTATTACAAGAACTTCATCATGATGAGGCTAAATTATCGAAAGGCTCACCTAGCCAGACCTTTGAGGTCGGTGACATTAATATATGGTGGTTGTAAGACACCACTGGTTCTCGGGGAATTCGGATACTCCCGACCAACGCGGATAGAACCACTTCATTGACCATGCAACACTTTACATACTGGTGACCTGAAACAAACCACAGAACGGTGCTTCCGCTGGGTCCTGATACAGAAGCTTGTTCTCACGGGCCGCCAGTGCCGGAGTTTTTTCAAAGCCACGTGCACCACAACAACACGCTCGCGGATAAATCCCTTGCCACATCAGCGAAAACTCACGCGAGTTGCAACAGAATATAATCCTTTATCATTGTCAATATCGGCGATAATCTGACATAATCAGGCAGCGTACGTTATAGTGGATTACAAGACAATATATAGGTTCTCGCTGTTAGGAATCATCATAGATTTAGTTTGTGTGTGCAACCCTGCGGGATCTGTTAACAGAAGCCCCATCTCTCCTACCAAACCCATCCTTGGCACTTGAATGTCAATCAGATGTTGGATACCAAGATGATGCCTGATTCTTTCATCTTTCACATTGTTATCAATATTCTTGCTGGTGCACTAACCCACAATCCATTCTGTGACTCGGACATGCATATATAAATGCTTTGGTAGCTCACACCTTCGCCTTACTAACTCACAATACGTTACTAGCAATAGACTTTTCATTTCTCTACCATAGGTTCATGACTACTAGGCTACTACGAGTAGTGCTACACTAAAAACTTACATGTTGTATCCATCATAATCCATGTTGACAGAGACTCGGAGACCACAACTCGGACTCGGATGGCATACAGAGCACAAGTGAAGTAGGGGCCCAGGCATATGGGGGAAGGGTGCTGTACATAACTGATCAGCTGTGCATCCGACACTACACTGAAACTAAATCCAGACCTGGATGGCTTGAACCACTTGTTCGAGGACAGAACGGACACCAACATATCCCAGGAGAATGTAATAAGCGGATAGTAAAGCCTAGGGGCTGAGTAGTGAGTTGACATTTAATGGGTGGGATATGCGCACCTGAAACAACTTGGAGGATTGTGTGTTGGATCACGACTTATATCCACCTAGTAGTACATGGAGGGGGGTTACTTCGCGTAACTGAGTTCAGAAAAAAGAGTCACCGCTGGTGTAGCTAAGCTCCGGGTCCATAAGAGCGGCAAAGTCACATTAGGCATAGTGTTTCAAGCTCACCGTCAGCCCTTAGATTAGATCTTTGATAAAATTCAGGTAAACGTAAGAAGTCAACTCGGGTAATAGCATCTGGTCATATCACTGTGTACGTACCCTGCCTTGATTGCACAGTCAAACAAATGGAGTAAGGTCATGGTCCTGGTTTTCAGATCTTCCACTGAACACTCATCTACATCTCGAGATCTCATTGCTATTTGGACTTAGATCATTCAAAAACTCGCCAGCAAAATATCTAAAAAATAAATAAAACATCGGTGCGAAGCTTTCCATCACTTTCGCTGATGTTCTTTTCCTTTTGAGAGCAGGTAACTGCGGGTAGCCGGTTGTGGGAATTGCCTAAAATAGGCTATCTCCTTGTCACAATGACTTTGGGTCGGTGAATGGCGACAACGATTGTCAATGGACACCTCAGGCCTCGACCCTTTCCTTTCCCTCTCCCTCTCTGCCTCCTCACCAGAGACTATGCAGAGGATGACATGACGCGACATGCTGGCGATGGATCGACGTGACGGCACCTCCTTTTTCTCCCTCTCCCACCCCACTAGTTCATTGCGACAGCACGACGACAATGAGGTGATGACTCCAAGTCCACCTCCCCACCTCCCATGCCCCCTTTGAGCCACCTGGACATGACGCGACGACGATGTGACACATTGTCACACCGTCCACGCATCATGTTCGTCTCCTTCTCTCTTTCCTCCCTTTCCCGCTCGTCTTCCCACTCTCTTTCCACCTTCTCACCTGCGACGACAGGATGTTGACAAGCACGACACGACGACGATACGCCACATTGTCGTATCGTCCGCGTGTCGTGTTTGCCCCCCAGGCCTTCTGCCCGCAGGCTGACTTGTACCACCACCTGGACGCGATGGCAATGGCAAATAGGACGTCGACACGACGTGACGACGATGCAACATATTGTCGCATCGTCTACACGTCGTGTTTGCTCTTGTGACATGTCATTTTGTTGGTGGTGATTTACCCTTACTTCTCCTGCCGTAGGTTCCAGTCAATCTCCCATACCCGCATCCATTCCCACGGGCCTGCACTCATCACGGGTACGAGTATGCTGGGACACTGGGGCATACTAACCCTATATAGTTACCTAAGTGTGTCATGTGTGAGATGACTGGTACTTATCGCTCTCAAGGAAGATGACGATTCTCTGGCATTGAAGGGCTAGATATTGAGAATATTATGAGTAATTGGCTAACCCCCCCAATATGCTGAACAATCCACCATGTCTTTGGCAAAGCTCTCTAATAGACTATGATCTGCAAATAAAATTGCCTCGCGTTTGGCAACTGGCGTCTGATTATGACAAATTAGAACTGCATGATATTGCGTTGGGAAGTGTTCTCGATATGGTTTTGGACGCAAATGACACAGCATAATACACAAGGAAGAGAAGACAATATATTCACAGATAATTCGCTTGGATTTCATATATTTTTTCTATCATTGTATATTTACTGTCGGGGTCTTACAACGATTGGTGCAAAACGCTGATGCAGTGTCGTTCTTCGAGCTTAGTAATTTGGAGGTGTTGTGAACGTCATGCAAACATCCCGCGTACAAGCAGATACGCAAGCCCATGGCAGAATTGGCCGTCCAGCGTCAGAAGAAGCTGGAGTTTGACTGAGGCTGACGTTGAGCGGGACGGGGGCGAAGAAACGCGGGAAGGTCTTGAGGACGAAATCCGGACTCCCGAGGTCCGGCTATAAGAGGCCCAGAACAACTTGGGTATTAGGACTTGAGAGTGAGTGCGAGGCGGCATCGTACAGGGTTGAAGAGCCATTACATAGGCGAAGAACACGTACATGAAATAGGTCAATGCTATAGATTTTAATTGTTATACCCGAAAACCTTTGACGCTACTTCAAGGACGGCATTCCCTACCCTTCGGCGCCTTTGGATTGTTCTGCAACTTACAACGAATCATTGGTTCAGATGTCATCCGAGGAGGTGTAGGAGCACTTGGTCGGGCACATCTGATTATGACACGTCGCGATGAGCTAGCGCCAAGGTACAGACAAAATCATCGTGCACTCAGGTTGCTGGTAAGGAAAGCCTTGATCCTAAAACAAGCTCATCTGCAATATCTTTGAAATCATAGCACTTTATTTAATACACAAGACTTGGGATCTGCCCAGCTAACCTTGACCGACGCTGAAATAAACATCATCAGACCAACTAGCGTACTCATCCGCTGTTTGAATATACCCCTCCCCCTTGGTTTTCGCGGCTTGGACAGCCACTCGATGCAGCGGGAGGTAAAACGGGGGATCATCCATATACGCCAATCGATACATAGCTCGGGCAAACTTGATCGGATCACCATCCGACTGACGCGCAGCAGGTTCTCCAGGGTACAAGTTCCGCATCCTCCATGACGGAAGATCGCGATCATGATACGCAGGGTGGAGGGGTTCGATGGTGTTACTCCACGGGGCATTCGTCCGAAAGAGCGCCGGTTGCACGACAGATATCTAAATTGCACGTTAGAAGTACCCTCTGTGAGTGCCATGGGCAAACCCCACTTTGATATTCCAGTTGGGATCAAGCTCAGCGGCCAAGCCTTCCGAGAGGCATTCGAGCGCTGACATCACTTCAGTCAGCATTCCTGCCTAGCGTGAGTTCAATTGCATCCAATTACCTGCTTTGCTTTGGAAAGAATCAGTCTACCAGCGTGCACGAATACTGGTGCATCACTACGTACGCAGCAGCATAATGCGCGACCCCGGCTACGACTTTCAGCGCTGTCCGAGAGGACACTTGTAACAAACGGCCCCCAGGAGGGTCGTTGCGTTCCCTGAAAACCTTGACAGCCTCCTTAGAGACACTGAAAGCACCCCAGAAGAGCACCTCAAACATGTCTCTCCCGTGTTCCTCGCTCATACCTTCCGCTTCGCTGATGATGCAGTATCCTGCGTTATTGAGGACGACGTCAACACGCCCAAATCTCTCCACTGCATTCTCAAAGACTGCATGTATCTGATCTAGATTCCTGACATCTAAGCAGAGGGCGAGAAGCTGAGAAGGATATTTGGACAGGAGGTCCGAGAGTGCATCCGGTTTACGCAGAGTTGCAACAACGTTGTCTCCTTGCTGCAATGCGTGTACGGTCACTGCGCGACCAAACCCAGCGGATGCACCAGTTACTGAGGCGTACGATTAGAGAATATGCAGGGGTTCTAGGTTACTAGTAGATCAAGTCTGAGGACCCACCTAACCAGACTTTGGCGCCCGATAGCATGCCAGTGGATGACGATAACGATGATATCCGTGGGGAATTGTGCTAACTTTTAAAATTACTTACATGCCTAGTGGCAATGGTCACAATGGCCTTGCATATAAATGTCGTGTGTGAACATGAATGTTTGAATCGTTGACACGTGAGGTAGTTTACGTAAAGTCACCCAGCCCAGAGTCGGAGAGTCGACGGAGACAGTGATGGCTGTACGTAGTGTGTATTGGCAGCTGAGGCCAACTGAGACCACGATTCCGAGAACTATTGATTCATAGTCATACAGTACTTGATAGTAGATAGGAAAGGTATACGCTAAGGTCGAAGCTAAAGGTACAACATAGTATGAATCAGAAAATGAAGTCCGATATGTGGCATAATGCATGCTTGGCCTTTTTAAGAGGACGATAAGCCTCTCAGAATATCCCTAGTCCAGCCAGGGAACGAAAAAGGACTAGCGAGCAGCCTTCGAAAGCGGACATTAAGGTTCCCGGTCGAATAGTTTCACGAGTTCACGAGCCGAGGGACGTCTGAGTTCTTCCTGATCCCAGCATCTTTTCATCAGCGATTCGTGCCAATAGGGAATACTAGGTACGTCATCGGACGGTATCTGAGGGCGATCGCCTTTCATGACTGTTATAAAGATGTTGCCAAACGTCATTCCGTGGTATGGTTTCTTCCCCGACAGAGCCTACCAATGATACATCAGACATCAAGGCATGCAGTAAACGGTTTATACAAACGTGAAGTATCAATCCCCCAAAAGAATATACATCACAGGGCCTGTTAGGATAAAAGACGTTGCCTTCTGTTCCGTTAACGCGTTGCACAAGTGCAGGATCTGTGAACTGAATACTACCGTGGACGCTCGATTTGAGGTACGATGTTCCCACAAATTCATTAATCAATGAGAGGCCAAAGTCGGTAAGGCAGGCTCTCCCATGATCATTAATGAGAACATTGTCCTGTGGCAGAATCAATTGTCAATTAGTAATCCCTCGACCAACGCCGGCAGCGAACGTACACTGTGAAGGTCGCCGTGGACAACCCCTTGACTGTGAACTACGAGGATGGTAAGAACCAGTCGAAATCATGATGATGGAGTACGCACGAAAATGTAGACCGGCCGCAATATCCCCGAGCTGCGGCAGCATTGCTTAGTCAGTGAATGGCTATCTGTATCACAAATGAAACTTACCAAGCGGTGTTTTTCTATCGGGGACTTCTTGTGACGTGCGAGGTAGGAGGATAGAGACCCGTTGTGAAACCATGGGCTGACCATACTCGGCAGGGGCCCAAAGCCAGAGACCACCCCGAGTAATGGGACGATATTACTGTGATGCAATTGACCCCAAACTTTCAGTTCCCTTCGAAGCACCTGATACAAATAGTATCATCATCCCAGGAAGAGCAAGAACTTGGGATTACCTTCTCGTCGGAGCACAGATTCCTCTTGCCATTGCAACCTGTATTCACAGCCTTTACCGCGACCTGTTCTCCCTATCAGTGAAGCCTTCAATACTTACAAGTAACCCTACCATAAAGGACGTTTCCCCAAAGACCAGATTGCACTGCCAAATATCTCCAAAAGCGCCCCGCCGAACCGCATAAGGACCCTTTCTCCTAACTTTGGCACCCAGATATTTGGAAGATTCGTTGCCTGTGAAGCGAACAGGTAGGGATAAAGTCGGGGCATTGAAAAGATTGAACACGAACACTCAGTTGCATTCGTGCAAGCTTTCAACTCTGAATCCACAGTGTGATATGAGTGTGATGATGACTCGGAGTGCGAAGTGAGACTGCTGAGTGGACTTCACGTATTTCCTGAGTCAAGAGAACGTGAGATAAACAATACCAACGAACCTAGGATCCAATACTGAAGATCCCGTGCTGGAGGGTTCCTCGTTGGAGGATGGTGACGGACAACCACCCCTCAAGGGATTTGTGTCAATAGGCGGCAACTTTGGGGTGGCAGATGCACTGAACTGAGTTGGTGGTTCAGTAACAGGCGTTGAAGGTACAGACCCCCCGTCGGCTGTATGAAAACTCGAAACTCCCATCGTGGAAGGACTAGAAGGGCCCACAGAATTATGGCGACGAGTGAGATCCCGGCTATCCTCGCGGGGCTTGAAGATACTCGAGATTCCCGAGCGTACCGGCGCAGCAGGGGGAGATTTACGAACTCGGGTACCGAAATAAGATCCATCACGTTCAACCTCCCACTCATACTCTTTAGTGATCACATCAACTAGCCTCTCCTTGGACTCGGGAGTTCGAAGGTGGTTTGGAAGAGTGGTGACGCATGCGTGATCGTCGAACTCCATGTGATATTGCCTGAGAGAAGCAGAATTTCGCTCCCACCAGTCGCCCATATCCCTCTCTCTGTCCAAGTGAGTTATCACGAGGACCACCGGAGCAGCCAGCTGACGTGTGATAATGCAGAATTCCTTGTAATAGTTCAGTGATGCCTTGGTAGCCCTGGATCCGCGAATGCAGAACACAAGGAGGTCGATCTCGTGTCGTTCATGCCGCTCCTTGAGGAACTTCTTGAGTTCTTTTGCCGACCTTCCTCCAAAAAAGGTTCGGAAGAATATCACGCCACCACCAAGACCGCGGGTATCCCAAAGGTTGTATATGTTGCCGTTTAGTGTAGCCTCATAACGATTGTGCACTCGTGTGCAGGGTTGAGCATCATTGGAGACTTGGGCTGGAGTGCCACCCGGAGAGAGGAGGAGGTTAATGGCCGAGCTCTTTCCCGTCCCTGTTTCTCCGAAAAAGATAATATGACGCTGGATGGGAGTGCGATTTACCTGTCAGCTCATCGATGGACGGGACGTCGGATACGAACCGACCTTGGCTTTGGCTGGCATCGACACTATAACTCCAGATTACGTTGAAGCACCGGTAATCCGCCCTGCAGATCGTGAATCGACGGCTAGTTGTTATGAATCGCGATTGGCAGATTCCCTGTTGTGATAAATAGTAAAACGATGGACTTTGGGATGCTGAGGACGAAGGACTTGGGGGACTTGAGTACGCGGAGGGCTCGTTTGAAGGCGTTACAGTAAAACTAAGTACCGATAGAGGCACGGCCATATGCTGATGGACGCGGGGTCTAACTTGGCACACGCCAACACGCGTTAGGTGTTGAGTGCTGTGCTTTAGGCATGTCCTGCAGCTCACTTCGGCTCAGCCCGACTAGTCTTTCCAGCGGATTGAGCATGAATCAAGGCCATAACACAAGCAGGAACCACAAATGTCTAAACGGAGACTCCGAAATGGTGGGCTTCGTAAGAAAACCCTGCGACATGCGTCTGCCAGGCGAGGTGTTGCGAATGATGGAAATCAGAAGAAGGTTGATTTTGGCCCCGTGATCAGAGCCAATGAGCCTCGTGAAGTGAGATCTGATAACCAGATCCACCTTGCGGTGCGAGACAGGTATAGTATGTTAAACCTGCCACCAGTGCTTCCTCCAACGTCGTGCGCTGCGGTGCGCACCACAAGCAGTCAGACTTAGAAGAGTGTCAACTTGTAAGGAAGCCGTGTGGGTTTTGGAGCGAATGTGGATTCGGTGGCAGTGAGTGGTTCATGACTGGTGGAATGTCGAATTCCCAGTGGTTGCAACGTGCCGAATAACGCGGGAGATGGGCCTCATGGCAGCCTGACGACGATTCGCTCCCACACTATCAAGCCGCCCTACCACCCGTGCAAAGCAAAAAAAAAATTGAAAAAGGGAGCACTTCAAGACTTTGGCCTGTTCAACGTTCAAGTAGAATGCGTCTGTAATCAGCTTTGGCTTTTGCCATCATAATAAGGGCTGAGGTCGACAATGTGACAAGTATGTCAGACCTACAAACTTTATCGTAAAGTTCAGACATGTCGCCGAGCTTCCTTGCCTGGAATCCGATTCCTTGACTCAACGAGGAGCTGCAGTGAGTGGCGCTCGGGACAATTGTCTTAAACTAGGTTTGATCCCTCCCCCCCCGTTGATGGCAAATGGGTGCTAGCGGTAGCTTGAAAGAGCCTCTTGGAGATTGTGCTAGTACCAGCCCATTTGAACATTGGATACGACGCTGGAACATACGGTACGCAGACTCGGCTAAGATCCGGTGGTACATCTAAGATTTCAAGCGCAGCATCATCGTAGCCTGTTTTCCTGTACTTGTAACGTCGCCTTTGCGGCCGTACCATAGGCGGACTCGGGCCGTCTCAGTGATTGCACATTCGCTTGACCCTGCCAACGCTGATGACATGCAACCTGAGCCTGAGCTCACATGTGGCGTACACACCTCTTATCCTTCCTTTCTACGACTTGGGCGTGATGATAGGGTCGATTCACTCAAATGATCAAACTGAATGTGCTGGCACAGGGCTTCATAGCTCTCATGATTTGACGGGTTCGAAAGATTCCGACCCCGCCTAGACACCTTTTGAGCCGGCCTTTTGAGCCGGCCTTATAATAACGGCGCCGGGACTCTCAGTCAACCTCGTACCGTGGAATTGTCCAATCTCTGTGGCTATGTTCTCCTGACACCAAATTGGCACGACTAGCGAGAGTGAAGTACCGCATGGTTGGTGACATCACGACTCGTGCTTTCCTTGCGGTTGATTCGTAGAATTGTACGTCAAATCCCACAGATCATCTACGTATCGTAAACCACATCACGTCAACAGTGTGTCCAGGTTCTTCCGTGAGGCTGCATTCAGTTCCATTCTACTGCGCCCGCCTTGGCTCATATTGGATTATCGAATGATGACGGTCCATTAGTCATTAGGACCAGAACCCCCAGCTAGTGTGAAATCGACCACTGCAAGATTCTTAGACTATTCATTCCCGAGGCATTCATTGCATAATTGCGACATCAATATGGACAGAAGAGCCAGTGTTACCTTCTATAGG